>JBAMMX010000020.1:5143781-5446281 GCA_037126225.1 Dillenia turbinata | reverse complement strand
ACCCAATCACGAATAGGCACGTAGGCAATGAGGATGAGACGAAAAATGAAGTCCATGAAATAAGGTGCCCAACATAACGAAGAATCGGAACAAAAATGAGGAGATCGTGGTGACCATAAGCGCGACAATGTGAACATAAGAGATATCGGGACAGTGGCGAAGATAAATAAGACCACTAATTGCCGATATAAGGTAGGATCAGAAAGAAGGTTGCCATCTGTAGGAGAAAGTTTAACATTATGCTCAAGGGGGGGGGAAGCAATTTTATTATCGAAATGCCCGAAGGAAAGAAGGTCGAGGCATATTTTGCCGAGACAAATAATAACCGAAGATGTAGGAGTAACTTCCTAAGAATAACTAAGATGACCGAGATCCTTCATTTCAAATTTGCCACAAAGAAATGTTTGAATTTGGAGATTGCAAGGCTGATAATCATATCATCAACATAAAGAAGAAGTAAACGATTTCGATTTTAATGAAGAGTGCGGAATCATAAGCACTAGGAGAGAAACCAAAATCATTGAAAGTAGAAAACCGGGGGGGGGGGGGGTGTTTTAGGCCATATAAAGCACGAAGACGACGGCTTTGTTGGCGGGATGTGAATAACCGGGGGGTGGTTTCATATAAACTTCTTCCTTTAGAACTCCATTGAGAAAAGCATTTTTAACATCCATCGTACAGGGGGCCATTGTTTAGCTGACAGGAAGCAAGCTACGAGGAGGAACAGGGGGCAAATGTTTCTTCATAGTCAATGCCATATTCTGTGTAAATCCCTTGCGACCAGGAGCCTTGTATCGTTCAATAGTCCCATCCGAGTGAGTTTTGATTTTATAAACCCACTTACATCCGATAAGAGTTTTGTCTCTAGGAAGATCAACTAAATCCCAAGTATGTGTGTTCTCCAAGGCTTGAAGTTCTTTGCATAGCTTCGCCAGAGGATTAGTACTAGCCTCTCGGTAAGATTGAGGCTCATGTAGAGTGGGGATTGTAGAATAACAATGATAATCAAGAAGACGAACAGGGGGTGCTCTTACTCTTGTTGGTCGGAGTGGATTCATGAGGCAACTCGGTTCCGGGGGAAGAGGGTGCGGGTCCATCATTTGGGAGAGTCGAAGGAGAAGCCGAAGAGTTGAAGTATCTGTCAATGTATCGAACTAGAAGGAAATAAATCGAGAGATACATTAGTAAGTAATGGGGATGGATACAAAAGGAGATAAGGAAGAAAACATGATATTTTCCCGAAGATGACATGTCGAGAAACCAAGACGATTGGAGACAGGATCCCAACATCGATATCCTTGTGTTCAATGCCATACCCTAGAAACAACATAATCGTACTCGAGGTTGTAACTTATTATGCTCATGAGGTTGAGTAACACAAAGCAAGCACAACCAAAGACTTTGAGGAATTATATACCGGGGGAAGAACCATATACCACCCAGGAGAGATATTAGAGATTGTAAAGGGGGGTTCTATTGTGACATATATAGCCTTGGCCACCCCAAAATTGTGATGGACAAGATGCAGAGAAAAGTAAAGACCGGGTTATATCAAGAATGTGTCGATGTTTCCGTTCGCTCTACCATTTTGTTGGGAAGTACGGACAAGAACGTTGGACAATGGTTCCTTTGTTTAAGAAATATAGTAAGAGTAGACCAAGATATTAGGCGCATTATCGGCGTAAAATCTTGATGGTTTGAGAAAATTGAGTTTGAACCATTGATGCAAAGTTTTTGTATATTTGAGGTAATTATTTCTCAAATAAATCCATGTAAAAGGGGGGTAGTCATCAATAAACACAACAAAATATTTTGACCCACCCATAGTTGGTGTAGGAGATGGTCCCCAAATATCGAGTGAATAAGATCAAAGGGGCATTAGAAATAGAATCATTTGTATTAAAGGATAAAGCCGGTTGTTTTGCGGTTTGACATGAAATACATTGAAGAGATTCATCGATATGAACCTAGTGAACCGAAGAAATTAAAGACAAAGTTTATTAAGGATGGATGACCTAGGCGAAGATGCCATAAGTGAAAGGATGAAGGAACGTAAGAGAGTGAGGGGGGACTAATAGGAATGTGAAGAGAAGTGGTATAGGCGTCCAACCTTACGCTGTCCCAAAGATCTTTCCGTCGAGGATCCGCACACGACATCAATAGAAGTGAATATTATGTCAAATCCAAGTTCACATAATTGACCAGAGATAAGATTTAAGGTAAGTGTAGGGACAAAAAATGTATCCGGTAAATCTAAAAGAGTTAGAAAGATGACCAATATGAGTGGGGCATGGTAGAGCCATCAGTTGTATGAATCATAGATGGTGTACTAGGGCGGATAAAGAAGTAAAAGAATGAGAATTATGGGTCATATGGTTAGAGCAAGGAGTCAAAAACAAGAAGAAATACGATACGGTAGAAAGTGCGGTATGTTTGTGATTTTCGAAGAAAGAACTTGTTGTAAAAGGGTTTGAAGATCACCAAGAGATATTGTTGGCTGAGAAGAAGGGGGTGGTAGTAGAGAATCCTCGGGGCGCAATAGCGGGGTGTGAGATATGTCGAGAACCGTGGAAGGATTTTGGGATTGAATGACCTTCTTTGGGCAATTTTCAATAAGATGACCTTTCTCTTTGCAATATCTACATTCAATCATAGGATTAGCAAGACATCGACTAGAAATATGTCCTCGCTTCTTCAAAACCTACATTCAATAGTGGGACAATTAGGAAGGATATGACCGACTTTACGAAATTTAGAAATTTTGGTCCTCGAGTAGTGGTGGCCAATACAACATCACTATGTTGAGGTTTGAGTAATCCCCGAGTCTCTTCGATATCAACTCGGCTGCGGTTTCAATAGTAGGGAGAGGATGTCGATGAAGCGGGAGGGCTCGGGGCTCAAAATCGATGTTAGAGCCATAAGAATGGACCGGGAGCGTCCTTGGTCTCGATATATTGCATATTTACTTGCGTCGGTTGTGCATTGCCAATGGGGTTCGAGAGAGCAAGTTGATCCCATATTGTATCGGGCAAGAAAATCATTAATTGACTGACCTCGTTCTTGTCGCAAAGAGTGAAGTGTGAGCAATTGATACGATGAGCGCCGATGTAGTATAGCGACTTGCAAGAAGGTCCCAAACTTCTTTGCCGTCTCAAAACGACTAAATTGCGGATGAATAGAAGGTGCGGATGTGTTCGAAACCAAGTAAGAATTTGGTGATTTTTGCTATCCCAATCTTCAAGACGGTTGCCAAAATCATCATCCGTTCGTCATCGATTTTATAGGCAATTTGATATCTCGTAACATAAGCCATAGCCTCCACCCTAAGAAAACTTCTCATCCTTGAAACCATGCCCGATAGTTGTATCCATCAAGCATAACGATATAGGTTGAGAAATATCTAATTTCTCCATAACTCGACAAGAAAGAAAGTGTTTAATTGATAAAATAAAATCAGATCGAACACCTAGTGCTCTGATACCATGTTAGAAAAAGCTTAAAGCAAAACGAGAGAATAAAGAAAAGCGGCAAGAGAAAATGGCTTGTGTATATTGTATATACAATAGATTGTACAATAACCCTATAAATAGGGTGATTCCATGAGGTTAAACCCTAGAAATATAAAAAGAAAGATTACATAGAATATTTACAAGATTGTAAAGAATAAACTAAATAATTACAATATTGGAATTTTAGAAAGTCAATATTCTAAGACTTCTTTAATTTGGAAATCTCCAAAATTTATTCCCAATACTTGCAATATTAATTCCCAAGATATTTCTAAAATCTCTTCAATTTAGGAATTGCCAATATTCTTTACAATAAGATTAAGGTTCCAAGACACATGTGGTATTAGTCAAACTTGCACCACATCTGTCCTATTGTCATCTCTAATTTATATAAATATTTTTCCTAAAAAAAAAAAAATCAGAGAACCTTCCCCTCTTCTTTTGCAAGGGGGTCTCTCAGAAAAGGAAATTAATATAAGGGGAAAAAAAATGCCCAATGAAATCGTATAAAAGTCAAGACCCATCAATTTCGGCTCTGCTCTGTCATCGGTGGGTGGTGGGTTGTGTGGTGCATGCAACCACGTTTCATGTCCCCCAAAATTATTTATGTATCAACAAAGCAATTGAAGCTTTTAAAGTACAAATTTTGCTTCTCTAATGAGATCTCATTCTTGTTTCATATAAATAAATATATATATATATATATATACATACATTAGGCGGCGTTGGCCACACAAAGGTGCGGCCATGGCCTAAAAACTTTTATAATTTTTTAAATATTTTTATTTATATTCAGTGATAATTAAATTTAAATTTATATAATATATTATTAAATATAATTACTCTTTATAGAGTATATTAATTAAATAATATTTATAATTCTTATTAAAAATCTTTCGTCGATAACAAATGTATCTAAATTTTTTTCTATAAATTAATTCTATCTTTTAATAGATTTAATCTTTTTTTATTTGTGAATTGAATAATATATATATATACATATATATATATAATATAACTTTGGAATTTTTTAAAATTATTGATATTTAAACACATTTTTACAAATTTATTATACTTCTTAATCTTTAAATTATTTTTATTAAAAATTTTTAGTAAAATTTAATTTTTTTCATTGAAAAGCATATAATTACTATTTCTTTTTAGTACATAAAAGAAAGTCGAATTTAAAATTTCTAAGAGTAAGGAAATAATGTTAGTTGAATTATAATTCATTAACAAAATATGTAAGTGCAATGTTACACAATGAGAGTAAACTTTCTCATAAATTATTAAATAATTTATAATTTTTATTAGGGGTCAAAGTTATTTTGTTGAAAAAACTATTTGATATAAATTTGATTATGAATATTTGTGTATTGATTTAAAATTTTAAATTTTTGCAAATTATTTGAAAAAAGAGGGCTATTTTTTTTACTTCTATAGTTACAGAGTACAACTTCATTTACTGTTAATTAAAAAAACTTATCGGTATAAGTTTTTTTGATCAAATAAAATCATATGATAATAAATTTTATATTTTTATTTGTAATTGTTATATATATCTCTAATGATACACTCTCTCTCATTCATCTTTTATCACAACTACAAGTATAATTGCAAGAACAATACAAATGGAAGATTTTATACTATGTTTTAATCTTTATTTTTTTTTACTCAGATTAAACGATAATTAATAAATTTGATTATAAAAAAGTTTAATTTGTATTTCATAATTTTAAAATATTTTGTTTGATTGTCTTATTGTTGGTGTCTTAAGTAATATAGGAAAAGGCAAAAAAGACAAAACATGTAAATATTTGTTTTTCTTTATTTGTCTTGTTTCTTATTAAACAATTTAATAATTTACATTGTTCATTGTTTTTTGGGAAATCATTCTAATTATTTTTTGTATTTTCAGAGTTTATATTAAATTTACAAATCTTACATTAATCAATCATGAGTTTTTTCTTTTATAAATTATCACCAAAATCTAATTTCGAAACAATCATAACTTAAATTGTACGAAAATAAATCAATATTTATATTAAGCAAATTTATTTATTTTTTAAGAAATCAAATTAAACATTTTAAAATATTATTTATAAAATTATTTTTTTTTACAACTTAAACATGATTTTATAGAATTATTAATATGAAAGTAGATATTTAAAAAAAAAATGTCTAGTTTGGTAGGAAAAAAATAAATTATTTTACCTAAATGTTTGTTAACCACTGTATATTAAATTAAATTAAAAAAACATATGTTATTATCGAATTGTTTGAGTGTGAAGTAATAAAAAAATACCTTTTAACTCTCCTCCATTTTTTTCTATCATTTCTGGCCACGTGTCATATTCTAAGAAGAATATATGGCTGAATATAGAAGAAATCTTTTGACTTTTTATATATATGCAACAAAAAAATGGAAATCGTGAATCTCACAGGAAAAAAGAAATGAAAAAAAACATGGAGAGAGAAGAAAATATGGATTAATAAAGGAAACAAAAGAAAGGTGAATGGTGGAAAAAAGAAAAAGAAGAAACAAAAAAAAGAAGTGAAAAAGAAAGAAAGGTTAAGGGTAAAAAAAGTAAAAGCAGGAAACGAAATCCATAAAAAAAAGGACAAAGAGTTAAAAAAAAACCCAAAAAAAGCAAAAAAAAAAAAAATATTGAACATAGTAGCAAACTGTTCTCATTCGAGGTGGCACCCGCTCCCCACTTTCTCTCACTTGTATTTTTATTATATAGTGAATCTCACAAAAAAAGTGAAAAAAAGGTAGAGAGAGGAGAATAAATGAATTAATAAGAGGGAAAAAAGAAATGTGAATGATGCAACGAAAATAAAAAAAGAAAAAGAAGAAACCAACAAAAAAAAGAAGTGAAAAAAAAGAAAGGTAAATGGTGAAAAAAATTAAAAATAAAAGAAGAAATAAAAAAAGTAAAGAAAAAAGAATGGTTAGGGGTTAAAAAAAGGAAGAAAAAAAAAAAGAAGAGTGAAAAGTAAAAAAAAAAAAAAAAAAGGAAGAACAAAACCCAAGAAAAAAAGAGGAACAGTAGCATATTGTTCCTATTCTAGGTGGCACATTCTCCCACTTCCCTCACCCCCATTTGTAGTGAATCTCACGAGAAAAAAGAAGTGAAAAACAGTAAAGAGAGAAGAAAAGATAGATTAATAAAGAAAAAAATGAAGGTGAATGGTGAAAAAAGTAAAAAAGAAAGAGAAGAAACAAAAAAAAAAAGAAGTGAAAAAGAAAGAAAGGTTAAGGGTGAAAAAAAAAAGTAAAAACAATGGTCAAAATCTAAAAAAGAAAGGACGAAGAGTTAAAAAAAAGTAAAAAAAAAAAAAGAATAAAACCCAAGAAAAGCTAAAAAAAAAAAAATTGAGCACAGTAACAAACTGTTCCTATCCGAGGTGGCACCATTTTCTCACTTCTCCTCACTTATGTTTTTATTATATAGTGAATTTCACAAAAAAGTGAAAAAAAAAGTGAAGAGAGGTGAATAGATGGATTAATAAGAGGGAAAAAAAAGAAATATGAAGGATAAAAAAAGTAAAAAAGAAAAATAAGAAATCAACAAAAAAAAAAAAGAAGTGAAAAAAATAAAGGTAAATGGTAAAAAAAAGTAAAAATAAAAGAAAAAAAAAAGTAAAAAAAAAAAAAAAGGAATGGTTAGGGGTTAAAAAAAGAAGGGTAAAAAGTTAAAAAAACAAAAAGGAGGTAAAAGAAAAAAAGAAAGAACAAAACCCAAAAAAAAAGCATAAAAAAAAAAAAAAAAAAAAAGAACAGTAACATACTGTTCCTATCCTATTTTGCCCCCCCCCCCACTTTCCCTCCCCCCTTTTTTTTTTATGTAAAGGTCGATATATAGAGAGAGAGAGAGAGACAGCTTACGTTGTGTTATCCCAAGTACTAAAAGGGCAAAAAAAATAGGTGGAGGATATATCCATCTGTACTATGTATATTATATATCACATACTTTGTAGTGACTAAAAGGGTAAAAAAAAAAGGGTTCACAAATAAATTATGGATTATTTCTCAGCCCACGGTTTTTCGTTTTTTCTTTTTCTTTTTATTTAAAATGATTTGAAAATTTTAGATTAAATCACTATAATAATAACAATAACAACCGATTTTTATTATATTAAATGGAATTGGTTATATAAATTCTTCTATACTATTATATTTAGTACAATATTATAAAGAATCTATATATAAATATTTATTACAATTTTATATTGTCTGACTATTTAATACAATCATCTTTCTTTATCCAGAATTGGAATTAGCTATGACGGAGTGATTAATTTAAATCACTATTTAAATAATTAAAAATTTTTATTTGCATTGAAAATCTGATATTTTCTCTCCCTGTTATCAAATTAAAATTATTATATAGTAGAAGCATGAATAGACAATGATGCAAAAATTTTCTAGATATCACTATAGAATTGTTATATTTAAAAATTTTAAAAAAAAACTTCTCAATTATTACTATAAAATAATAAAAATATTTTATTTAAATTATTTCTAATTTTAAAAATTTGAGTGTACCACTAAAATGTCACTTTAAAATAAGCTAAAAGCATTAGATAATTTTACTTACAACAACAATCTATATCTTTTATTTTAAAATTTATGATCGGTCATTTAAAATACAATAAATAATAAATAATAAATAATAAAAATAATCAAATAAAATTAAAAAAATAAGAATATTGTTTTAATTTATACAGACTCTTTTATGTCACTTATTCTTATCTAATACTATCTCCTCAATTAAATTTATAATTATTATATTTTTATAAATAATTTATACGATTTATCTTTATATTTTATTAAATCCATTGTATCTTACTTTTTATTCTTCTAACAATTGCTTCTTTGATAAAATACCAAAAATGTCCTCGAATGGAAATGGTAAGAGGTAGCCAGTCTATGTCTGTTGTCATGTTCGGTTCCCGTACAGAGACAAGTGTAGTCCAAGTCCTGACAAATTGAACCGGACTAAACTGAGAGAGAGAGAGACATCTGAAATTTAAAAGACAGGTTGTTTTCAACATCTGGGAAGTTGATTAAGGAAGAGATATTCAAAAGTCTGAATTTTGAAGAAGCAGCAGAAGAAGATCCGATGAGGATGACAAGTTTTGGGGGGACAACACAGAAGTGCAAAGCATGCGAGAAGACTGTTTATTTGGTTGATCAACTCACTGCTGATGGCAAAGTCTATCACAAGTCGTGCTTTAGATGTCACCACTGCAAGGGTACTCTCAAGGTTCTCTCTCTCTCTCTCTCATTGATCCATGAGAGACCCTACTCGTTTCTTGTTGATTTAGTCTACTAATTGTATTCTCTTCCTAGAACCATGATTATATAATATGGGATGATGGGGTGCTCTGTATGAACTTGTTTGGACGATGCTAATAAAAATGATTTCTGCATAAAAAAAAAATAATAATAATAACTTAAAATTTGATTGTTTTAGTGATCATAGGTTCATCAGTTAGAGGGAGCAAAGAAAACCTCTGCAGAGAAGAGTTTGTATTACTTTTGTCGTGTGAATTGAGTTTTATTATTTGATATTTAAGGTATGGAGGTCTAGGAAATGTCTCCAATTTGATTAAGGTACCATTGGAGCGTGTTGGTAGGCATAGAGTGGCTTGGACTTGAATCAAAAGATATAAGATTTGATGATTGGATCCAAATATGCCACTACTTCCCAACTTCACAAGTTTGTTTTAATACAGATGCATCTTCTGGGAATTCTGTATCATCTAGGTCTATGTTATTCATCCCAAGGTATCAGGTGTTTCGATGTGTCTCCTGTGAACCTTTATTTTGTTAACGAGCCTGATCAAACATTGGCATCTTGGATGTAAGCTGAAACAAGCGATTTGTCAATATACTTCATGCGCTACATGCTAACCTGTTCATTTTATGGATTGTTTAGCAAAGATTTGGAAAATCCATGTGAAAATGGTCTAATTGATTCTCAAGGCAGTCTTGCAGATGATGCATAACCAAGCATTACACGTTTTAAGTTCCTCAACTTTTTTCATTAACTTTGGTTGTGTACTATATAACGGGTTGTTGGCTTGCACCTATATTGGTTAGCTTCTAGTACAAAATGTAACTGATCTAATTTCTCAGCTGGTGAAGCATTACACGCCAGTCTCTATAGTAGTACCCTTCGAATGTCGAAAGGGTTATTTTGCAAGTCATTGTGCGGGCTATGTTCCTGCAGTCCTGCACTTTGCTTCTGCATCTATTCTTCATTGTCAAAAATGGCGTCAAGCAATTCACATCTACTCCTGCTTAATTTTTAATTTCTTTTCACTGGAAATTTGTGAGTTTTTTGAGCTGTATGGGAAATTTTATATTGTGATTAGTCCTTAGCATCTGTCTGATAATTTTACCATTCTCATTTTGCAGCTGAGCAACTACTCGTCCTTCGAGGGCGTGTTGTATTGTAAGCCTCACTTGGATCAACTGTTCAAGATGACTGGCAGCTTGGATAAAAGCTTTGAAGGTGGTTTCATTTTTCTTTCTTAATTGTTCTTATTTTTCTATTTCTATGCTTTGGCTGAAACTGCGCCTAGCAAAATCCTAACCTTATCTCTATATTTCCTCCTCCAAATCTTCATTTCTGAATCATCTCTCTGTCCCTCCCATTATTTTCCCATTCATATAGGTGGTCCAAAATCTAAAGCCGAAAGGGCAGCTGATCTGGTATTTCCTTAACCTGTTTTTTGTACTTATTTGGCTGGGGTTATATCCAATTATTGAGCATAATACAAATGACATTTGCAGAGCCAAACCAATAGCAAAGTTTCAAGCTTGTTTGCCGGAACTCAAGAGAAGTGTGTCGCTTGCAAGAAGACCGTTTACCCTCTAGAAAAGGTACAATTCTTAGTGTAATCTGCTACTTTGACATAGCCTGTAATGGTTGATCAATGATTTTGTAAAAGGACACGTAACAAAAAGATCTAGGCAATCATAATAGACCACCAGAAATTTCCAAAAATAGCATTTTCCTTCTGTCAGTGTCATATATACAACATTATCTTTATATTATCTGTGCATAGATGTGTTCTACTCGAATTTGAGTGTTTGAGGCTTCTCAAGAGGTTGAGTGCTTATTGCTGCTCTGCTAATGCAGGTGGCAGTTGATGGAACATCATACCATAGGGCTTGTTTCAAGTGTGCTCACGGAGGTTGTGTGATCAGCCCATCAAACTACATTGCCCACGAGACACGGCTCTATTGTAGGCATCACCATAGCCAACTTTTCAAACAGAAGGGTAACTTCAGTCAACTTGTGCAGCATGAGCAAATTAAAGTGGTGCCTGAGAACACTACTGCTGCAGCTGCAACCGAGTGATGCTGCGAAAAGCTTCATGTTGTTCATCCTACGGTGAACTATCAGGCTCAAAAAGGGTTTTAGAGCAAGAGTGAGGCAGAGATCATTGCCTTTACCCAAATATTGTGAAGAGGAAATTTTTTGGACATCGGAGTCTATGCATGTTTGTTGCTTTTTTTGGGGGGGGGGGTGTGTGTGGGCTTATAATAAATTATAGTCATATATCTGATTTTGTTGTCCGGATAAAGCCTTTGTTGCGTTGGAAGATGTAAGATTTATATGATCTTTTGTTGTGAGTTTGAGTATGGTACATTCCACTGCAAAGACATTCTTCAAAGAAACAAGGTCTGGTCATGGTTTTTGCAGATTTTGTAAAATGTGGGAGTCATATTTTGGAAGTCAATGCTATCAAACTGTTCACTTTGGCAAAGTACATAATGATAAAGCATGAAAATTTTTGTGAAGGCAAATTGCTTCTGCAACGTGTGCTTGAACTCGCATTTATTTATGTACCATTTAGGTGCTATCTCATAAATGGGGCACAAAATATGTGTTCTGCAGAAGTTCTGAACTCCTGCAAGAGTATTGTTAATTCAAGTAGAAGCCTGAAGTAGGAATAGCAATCCGATGAACACGAAAGAATGACCAAGGCAAGAACTGGGTAGCCATTGGGTAAAAAAAAAAAAAACCCTTGTGATTTGGATTTTTTTTTAGCCGTGTCATACCACAGGAGTTCCTCAACCCTGTGCAAAATTTAAACTCTGGCACCAACCCCATCCCAGGGGACTTTCTCACTTGGATTATTACTTCTTTTAGGGGGGATATGTACCTAATGTTAATTTTGATGAGATTAATGTAGACGGGATTGATCATTAAAAAAAAAAATTGAGCTTCCTTTTTGCAATCAGTGAAGGGGAAAAAAATTAACAAAATTTAAAAAAGAAAATTGAAAAGCCTCATATCAGACTGCCATACAGTCCCTTCAGTTTAAACCTACAAATATGGTATGGCAGTCTTTTCATTGGCAATAACTTATGGTATAAGAGTGACACCCATTGCATTTTCCTGCACAATTGCGAAAACGTAATCAAATGCCTCTTGTTAATCCAAGATCAATACCTAAGGACTTGTTAGTCTTCAGAAAACACTTTAAATTTAAATCTTTCCTCTGTTTCTGTTCATCACCCAGTTTTCCCGCCATTCCCAGCCAAACAAACTCTACTTCATTTCTTTTTCCAAATCCTAGAACACTCTCTCAATTGCTAAACCAACGTCAAAGACTCCCAAAACTCAAACAAATTCATGCCCAAATAGTGACTCAAGAATTATGTTCTCCTTCCCTTATTAGTTCTCTTATTCATCGTTACCTTAATGTTGGAAAGCTAACCTTTGCAAGAATCTTATTTGATTCCTATCCTTCTTCTTCACCCCCAACCATTTTATGGAATTTAATGATCAGGGCTTATTCAAAAATCCAGTTTTGCTCAGAACCCTTTAATCTTTTCTGCAAAATGATTTATGGGTCTGTGTTAGTTTTTCCTGATAAGTACACATTTACCTTTGTGATTACTTCATGTTCACATCAAAAGTCTGTTGTGCACGGAGAAGCTGTTCATGGGTCTGTGATAAAAAATAGTTTTGATTCAGATTTGTATGTGGGCAATTCATTTATAAACATGTATTCTGTTTTTGGAAAAATTAAGGATGCACGCAAAGTTTTCGATGAAATGGTGGAAAGAGACGTATTTTCATGGACTAGTCTTATTAGTGGGTACGCAAAAAATGGTAAGATAGGCAAGGCTGCTGAGTTGTTCGAGGTGATGCCTGTGCGTAATGCTGTGTCTTGGGGGGCAATGGTTTCGGGCTATGTAGATAATGAGAGGTATGTGGAAGCCTTTCATTGTTTTCATGGCATGTTATGTGATGATAAGGTGAAGCCTAATGAGGCTGTTCTTGTTTGTGTGCTCTCTGCTTGTGCTCATCTCGGGGCCTTAGACCAGGGGAATTGGATTCATGTTTATATGGACAAGAATGGGATAACACAAACTTCTAATATTTCGACTGCTCTAATTGATATGTATGCAAAATGCGGGAGAATAGATTGCGCTAGTCGAATTTTTAATGCACTTACTAAACGTGATGTGCTCAATTATACAAGTATGATTTCTGGGTTATCAATTCATGGTCTTGGTAGGGATGCTTTGCAGGTTTGGTCTCAAATGTTGCTTGAAAATGTCAAGCCAAATGATATCACAGTTCTAGCTATTCTAAATGGGTGCAGCCATGCCGGTCTAATTGAGGAGGGCTGTTCAATTTTTGACAGTATGGAGGGTCTCTGGGGTATTGTGCCTAAGATTGAGCACTATGGGTGCTACGTTGATTTACTAGGTCGAGCAGGCCACCTGAAAAAGGCTCTTGAGTTTGTCAAGAGCATGCCTATAAAACCTGATATTGTTGTTTGGAGGTCTTTACTTAATGCTTGTAGAATTTATCGTGATTATCAATTTGCAGAGAATACTGTGAGTCATATAAAGGAACTGGACTATGGTGGTCAAAATAAAGGTCAGGTCCTGCTGTCAAATTTATGTGCTTCACTTGGTTTATGGGATAGGGTTGCTGAAGTGAGGAAGCAAATGGGCAAGAAAAGGAAGAAATCAGACCTTGGATGTAGTTGGATTGAGATCAATGGTGTTGTTCATGAATTTCGAGTTGCCGATCAGTTGCATCCCCAGATTGCAGACATCAAAATTAAGTTGAATGAAATTTTAAGAAGGGCTAGAATGGAAGGATATATTCCTAACACAATGCAGGTTTCCTTTGACTTGAGTGAGGAAGATAAAGAGCAAGCAGTTGCTTGGCACAGTGAGAAGTTAGCTCTTGCTTTTGGATTGATGAGTGCTGATCCAGGAATATCAATACGAGTTGTGAAAAATCTTAGAACATGTGAAGATTGTCATTCAGTAATAAAGATCATCTCCAAAGTTTATGACAGAGAAATCATAGTTAGGGATCGTTCTCGCTTTCACTATTTCAATGATGGAAGCTGCTCCTGCAATGATTATTGGTAGTGGTCAATCATTCTATTCTTCTGTTCTAAGCAATTAAACTGAATGAAGTTCCTCTGATCAATTTTGCACATCTTGAGCATTCTGAAGGTCAATTCTTGGTATAGGCAACGATGTTGTCCATAAAAGCATCATGGCTCTAGGCATGTGCAACAAAGGCATAAATTGCTTTGGGACTTTAGTTGAGCAACTGAATGCTGGAATCGATCATGCAAGAGGGAATTGTTGATGGCTCTATTAGTCAATGATTACATTGCCTTTCTTGGAAAATGAAACTTGTACACTTCTCAATCTGGAAGTAATCAGGCAAGATCACAAAATTTGTCTGCTAGTCACTGTAATCATATGGTCAACCTTTGGTTGGAATTGGTTAATTCCTCAATTGTTGCAAACGCATGACCAGTAAAGTTGTGGAGTGTTCGGGAACAGACCCTGAATCACGCCATAGATTTCCAACCTTTGCTATTATTGCCAATTCACATGCAAGAAACCGCACTCTCATTCTTCTTTCTATGTTTCTCTTCATCTTTTTCACAAGGTCTTGGAAACCATCTGTACCTCATAGTTCTCATAATCATTGTGCTTAATTTACTTAATGCGTGCAGAGAATAATTATGCCTTTCTATCAACTTATCCAAATATTTTTCTGAATTCAGTTGGTATCTTTTGTTTTTATGATCTAGACATTGTTGCTTTGCAAAACTGAGAATGCGCAATGGCATTATGAAGGACTCCACCACCGTTGCACACGCAGGAACAATTTTATGGCTGTCTGGTAGTCAACAATGTACACCATCATAATTTTAAAGGTATTTCTTGTTGTGTCCCTTTTTCTAAAGAGTATTTGTTATGAACGGAGAGAGCCTGATTGCAGTACGGCTAGCTATGCACATATCCTAACCTAGTTGATTTCAGTTCAGACTCTCCTGTATATGCTTCTGTCACATAATGATATCCTAAAATTTTAGCTTTAGATTTGATTATGCTATGAAAACCTCTTGTGACGAAAGGGTATCAATTTTTTTTTTTGGGTACTTGACCAACTGGTATCCGTAGTCATATTTTGACTAATGCCGTTCAAGCTGCTGTTGGGTCTCTTTTAGGGGGAACTCTCCCAGTTTTTTTCATTCCTATGATTCGAACCCAACTTTTGGTTAACGGACCTAGCACTTTTCCACTAGACCGTCTGTTGATAGGGTATCAAATGTTGGTTACTTTAACTTACTAATGATGGGAGAAATCCATCCTTGATTGTTTATATAAATTCAGAACGCTCTGCAATTTGAGAGATCATAGACTATTTGGAGCGTCTCATTCGCAGTACATAAACTTTTCTAAGGGCACCTTTCTTGAGGAGAGGCTACAGTAATGGTAATGAAAATGGGAATCCAAGGAAAGTATTGGTCTAATGACTCAAGTATGGAAAAAAGATTTTTTTTTTTTATATTTTAAAAAAAAGGTGACGGCTACACTTCCCATAAAGTGGTAATTAAAGCTGGTGATTCTCTGAAAATATCATCTTACTTGTACATACTATTTCTTTGCATCTCCATTACCAGCTTTTTCAAATCTTTCTCATGGCCTTTTTAGGTTGGATTTATCATGATTTTTCCCTTTTTTTTTTCTTTTCCCTGTATGAAAATACTATTTAACATGGTAAAAGTAATCGTGACAATATTGAATAATCTACTATTTGTGATGGCCAAAAATACTCATAACATTCCTGTATGCATCACGTAAGCATCGGACAATCTTGTATGATATTAAATTATAAAAAATTAAGTTCAGGAAACCTTTAATTCCTTGTTCATGCTAACCTTTAATTCCTTGTTCATGCTATTTCCGTTAATTAAGAGAAAATTGGTTAATTCTCTTGGCCTTTTGAAATAGAACTTACCATGTAAGTCATAGGTAAAGCTCATGCCTTAGTTTCTATGCTCGTAAGCTGTGAAAACCTTTAATTCCTTGTTCAAACACTCTCATACATAAAAAAAAGGACATATGGTACAACTTAGTCATGTGAACAAAGCACAGATTCTTCAAAAAATTAAACCTGTTCCATTCCATATACTTAAAAGTGGTAAGTTCTAATTCCATTGAAGAACACTGACAACAACTAACAACAACAGAACCTCACTCTTTCTATTGCCACAAACTCTGGAAACCACTCAAGACTTGGGAACCTGCCCTTCACAAATCACAAACAGGTGTATTCCATTTCGATCATTCACCGTTTACCATGGACTTAATCCTCAGATTCTGTAAGTACAAGAAGCCCATCAGAGACTGATTGATCTGTATCTTTGATCTGATCAATTGCTGTCTTGTGTCTTTGGTCTAAAAGTTTTCTAACCCCATTGAAGTCCCGATCAAATTGCAGCTTCTGAAATGCTTTGCAGCGAAGGATGCCATAATTTAGACCTTGCAGTGGTTGAGCTCGTCGATGTTGTCAGTGGTCTCTGTCTCTCATGGCTCAACCCCTGAAGCATCCGATGACCAAAAATGAGTATTAGAGATGGAAAATAAATTAAACAATGCTTCTGAGAGATTTGAATGAGTCAAGCATGCCTGTTTGTTATTTTCCAAGAGAGATTTTCTTTCTAGTGCTTCATATCCTAAGCTATGATGCTTCTCTGCTGAGTCTGTCTTGCTCTTTGTCCGTGAATGCTTCTTCGCCGACAAGCTTCTCATCACATCTGAGAAAAACCCAATAACCGGATAAGCTTTAAGATTAAAATTCTCAGTTCAAATCGTCTAAATTGACTAAAAACTGTAAGAAGGGAAACCTTGAGTGGTGATGAGGCGATAAACTTGACCAAGAACAAGAGTATCTGTCGGTCGGAGGAGCTTGACCCGGGTGGAGAACCTGACATTGCTGGAGCTCTTGTGGTCATCAATGCCACTTGAAGGAGTTAGAGGAGTGGTGCTAATGAAGAGAGCAACATAGTGACCAGGATTCATTTTCATGACTTCACTGGCACTGATAGGCCAGTAGAAGTTGTCTATCTTCCCACTTGGGTGTTGTATTACTAGTGTTGCTGCATCTATGGCTTGGCAATTTCCCATCTCTCTCTCTCTCTCAGGCTTCACCTAGGAAGGAAGGACTGGTGAAGTAAACAGCGTGGTGTTTTTATAGAAGCATATGCCTACCCACCCACCACTAGTCTTATGGTGTTGAAGAAAAAGGTTGAGACCAAGGTTTCTATTCTGTAACTTCACTTCCATCTTGTTGGCTGCACTACTTGTTTTACTATTTCCTTCTTGTCATTATTGTTTTTTTTATAGGAAAAATGCTATTTATCGCCAAAAAAAAAAAAAATCTAATTGACCAGTGCATGCTATTTGCACCATGTATTCAATTTTTTTTTTTTAATTTCATTAAGTCCATATCATATAATAAAGTACTAAATTTTTTATAGTTCATCATTGAACAAAATAATTTGATAACTTCTCGATCTTTAAATATATATATATATATATATATATGAACACCCTCGTCCTCAGTCCAATAATTAATTCATATCACCACTCATTTATTTACTAATTTATTCCATTATGCTCTGATTCCATGCTCCCATCGTACTTGTACAATACATGAGTGTGTGTGTGTACATATATTTTCATATGCAGTGTTGGAAAATTTTTATGCACCCAGGTAACTCATTAGTTAAATTATTAAATCAACTAAACAGATTAACTTATATAATATAGATAATTCTTAATCAATATTTAATTGATTCACTCATTGGATAATGATTTTTCTTAAATAAAATCTCGATTCGAGTTTTGTACAAGAAAAAAATAGACACAAGAAGAGTTTTACACGTTAAAGATTCAATCCAACTCGAATCGAATTTAATCGGAGTGAATATGATTATCGAATATCGATAATTTATAAAAAAATAAATAATTTTCACGTATATTTTTATTTCAAAATTAGTTATTGCGGCGATATAATGTTTATTAAACTAAATAAATGAATCGAGAGATAAAAGATCAGCTTTACTCTCACCCTCATCTACTTGCAAATGTAAAATTCTTCCATAATATAAAAACAAAGACATAAAAATGAAAATTTCATGAAATCAACATTACATATTAACTAAATGTTAATTAAAAAAGTTTGTATCAATGGCTTATTATAGAGATAAAAAAATAAAAAAAAGAATAAATTTAGCTATTCATCTTAATATATTTTGATCGATTCAAAATTATTTAAATAATTGATTTATAAATATAAGTTACGATAATTTGAAAACTTTAATTTTGTTATTAATTGAAATTACAATTTAATTTATTTTATCCAAATTAGGCTGGTCGGCCTTCGTAAATGAAACGCGTGAAAACGTGTGGGGGAAACCAAACCCATGAAAACTGTGGGGTCTGGCCCGCGGGTTTCCTTCTCTGTGTCCCACCACTGCATCGCTGCTCCACTCACTCATCGAAGTATGAGAGAACAGAGAACAAACCCCTTTCATTGAATAATTATATATTTTATTCTTTTTATCAAAAATCTTAAATTTAAATATTAAAAATAAAAAATAATATTCGAAGAACCAGAGATCAGATTAATCGAATAAATTATAAAAATTAAAAAGGGAAAATGAGAGAGAGAGAGAGAGAGAGAGAGGTAATAAGTGGGTGTCGCGTGTGATGCGTTCGGCACTTATTAGCTTTTCAGGTCCGTTACACGAAGAAAAAGAGAAAAAAAAGTAAAGACTCCCAAAAAGTTTGTGCCCTTAGAAAAGCTTTTATTAGCATAAAACAACGGCACTAAGGGCTTTTGAGTCCCTTAAAAATATGGGCTCCTTTCTTAACTTGATCTCTATAATTCGAAATCTCATTTCTAACAAATGAAAAATAAATATCAATAATTAATTAGTTCAATAATTAGATATCATTTTTCTTTAAATAAAATAAATATAAATAAAGTTTTATTTTTAAAAAATTCATTTAAATTCAAATTAAATTTAATCAAATTTAATATTATTATCAGATATCAATTTTTTATTAAAATATAAATAAATAGAAAAGTAGCTTTTCCTTGTTCCTCCCACTATAGAAGATTTTATTCTCTTTTCCACCACCCTTTCTTTTCTTCAAAACTTTTTTAGTTTGAAAATGATGTGGGTGCTTTGTATTTTTTACGTACTTCAAAATAATTTTTTTTTTTTAAAAAAAGAAAGTTATAAAGTCGGGGCTAAAAGTATTAATAATAAATTAAAATTAAATTAAAAGACTCATCTCGATCATACTTTTTAAATAAAAAACCTGCTTTGTTGGTATCACGTTGAATCCGTTTAAAACTGATTCGATCTAAATTGAACCTCTAAGAAACAAAACTCCCCGGACATATGTTACATAAAATTCAAATTTAAAATCTTTTTGTCCAGCCACATTAGGATGATGATTTGCCCATAAGTAAATGTCACCAAAGTTGTGATAGGGTAAAAGGATGAGAAAATGCTAAAACAATAATAACAACCTAAAATGATGAAACTTATTCTTTTTACTTTTTTTTTTGGGGGCTTCCTCTCTCCTTTTTTTTTTGTAATTTTAAAAGAGGGAAAGTTGATAAAAAAATACTATAAAAAATTGTCAAATGTAAAAATTTCTCTTAAGAATGATGATGCAACTCAATGCACCATCTACTTCCTTTTTATTTTAAGAATGATTTGGTGGCATAGTATAAAAAAAGAATGCCCACCGATGCCTAGTTAATCTAGTAGTTGGACACTGAGAATTCAACTCTTGTATATAGAAAAATTGGTGTTGAGAAAATTTAATCTCTTAAAAATCTAATTTGATTCAAATTAGATTTAATCAAATTCAACATGATTACCGAATATCATTAATTTATAAAAAGAAAAATGAATACCTTAAAAGTGATTTTTTATTTAAAATAAAACTTGAAACAATATCAGACTGAGTTTTCAATATATATTTTCTCGGTACGTCATTTAGATACATTTATTTGTATCACTAATGATTTTTTTTTTTTTTTTGGGTAAAGGGGCACAATAATTTTGTTATGCAAATTTCTCATTTTTTTTTTTTAAAAAAAAAAAAAAGGAGGGGATGGTGAATGTGACATGGGACCATGGATCATGGTAGGATGCTCGGTTGTTCAAACTGCAGACAAGCAATTGATGCGTACAATTCACACCCCCAAATCAAGTGGTAGGGTTACCAGAATTTGTGTCCTCAAATGGGACGATTGCCAAGTCATTTGCCCTAATAATCAACAATTATGAAACAGGCAGGGTTTTGCAGTTCTTGGTAGCATTATTTGCTTACACCCACTCTACACATTTCATGGGATACCCATTCAATATTGACCCATCTCTTATGGGTGTCAATAAAGAAAGAGAGTTACGATAGGTTAACAGTCAGCGTAAAACTCATGTTAAAACCAAAATGAGAGACAGTGTCTTATGGATCAACCGTGTTCATAATCATTTGTGATTAAATTTTTAATTTGTTGATTCTCATATGCTAATCTTTTCTTGAACCACCATTACTTTGAAGAGGGGACTCTTTTTTTCCCCTCTTAATTCAACCCTATCACTCCTCCTCAGTTTCTCATTGATCAAGATAGATATAAAAAACTTATATCAAAAAGACAATATATAACATGCAATTGAAATTATTTTTTTAAAATATAATATTTCTAATTTTTGTAAAAAAATTACTTACGAGTCATAATTTTTTAGAATAATACATAGTTTTTTTAAAAAATTATTGGGCAGCCATTGCCGCTCCCATCTCTTCGCCAAGCAATTGCAATAATCAGGTCTATTCGGGGGCACTAGGTTTGCACTCGGGAATCAAAATTGGATTTAAAATCAAAAGTTTTGAAAATGGGTTTCCCAGTCTTCACTTGAATTTCAGAAATCCCATAATTTGGAGGATTTCATTTCTAAATCTTATTTATATTTCTTTAATTCAAATAAATCATATAAATTTCAATTGATTTTTGACTTTAATTCCCTTTATCCAACGGCCACTTTGATATTCTTGGTATCCTTGTCATTCACAATATGACCAAGCAACAAGCAAGCCAAACTTGACTTCCCTTTTCTTTGCTCATTTTGCAAGGAGAAATCTAAAAATTGAAGACAAGTATGAAAAAAATTAAATGGCAATCAAACCCTGAAAGTGAGGGGGAGGGGGACTCGAGCACAAGCCTGGAGAACAAAGACCACACAAATGATTTTTTAGGACAGTTATGCTGCCCACAATCATTTATTTCTGTTTGAATATTGGAACACAAGAAGAATGAAAACAACATCAACCCGTAAAATACCTTTCAAATTTAAAGAGCAAAAGATCCATACACACACTTGATCTTTTGAGAATTTCTTTATGTGAACCAGAATTCCTTGATCATCGTAGTCCCACCCACCATTGCTGTGATGTAAATCCATGGTTTTGAGAAAAAAGTGGCAATCTTATGGACTGAACACAGCACCGGCAGCTTTGAAAATCAAGGGTTTGGAGAAAAATCAAATTTGGGTGGCCAAAGAAATTTGTGTAGAACTTGTCTTGGTGATGTAACAATCTCATTAATTTTTTTTTAAATAACCAATGGTGTTCAAAGTCGTACTGCAATTGATCCGGTCCGAACATTGTCAGTCCTAATTTATGGGAGCTCTCAACGTAGTTTTTTCTATTATCAAGTTTTGAATTCAAAACTTGATTAAAAAATTTAATATTCTTACTTATGAGGGCCGATTGTCAATTGGTATAAGAATCTCATTAATATGATTTAATTTATGCAGCAAATATATTGGCTTCACTTTCTTCTCACATTAAATGTTTCATAGAAATTGTGCATGGATGTGGGTCATCAGGCCCACTACAATGAGGATTTCCATGGAGGATCTTGTGACTAGAATCTTTACATTCTTCCTTCATTGTGTATAATGTAAGGTCTTTAACTCTCGTTTTATTTTGTTATTGATGTAGCATAAACTTGTGGGTGTCCTTAATCTACTATTCTTTTTCATGAACTAAATTGTAGTGGGTGGAAATTGGTCCCATGGTCACTATCTTAGCCTTTAAGACTATATGACTCAAACCCCTAAAGCAAAAAGGATTATGTGATGCAACGGATAGTTGGTCTAATGGGATGAGGTGTTAGTTTTCTTAATCAAATCTCATATTTAAAATTTGAAAATGAAAAATATTACGTAGGGAGTGTCGTTCCTAAAATAGGTCCCTCAGAGATGATCGAATCAAATTAGTTGAAATATGGTTCCGGATACCTGTGGTGAAAAAAAAGGGAGGATTATGTGAAGTATGGACTAATCAGACCGTTGGAATGTTGGAAGGAATATTTGCCTTTCTCTTTTCCTTCATAAGTTAAGTGAGAGCTGATGCCGTTCCCAAGTGTAGTCCAGTGACAATAGCCCCTTCTCCCTACTCTATATTCCGGGGTTCAATACCATTGTAACCAAAAAAAATAATAATAATAAGAGTTGATGCCCTAACGTTTTGGTCCGCTCTCGACATCAAGCGTCACATTGCATCCCGTGGACCAGTAGTGTGGTAGTAATAGTTTATAATAAGAATTTTAATTTTTGTAATCTTCTTTCTTTATTTGTAATTTTCTATATTTCAGAAGCATTCATTTTTAAGCATTTCAATGTTTGCTGGTGATGAGAGAGGAATGACTTAAGAAGCTCTTTAGGGGGCAACATGACATGGAACTAATTCTCGACTATTTGAGTAGTTTTATGAGAATCCCTTTATTAGCAAATTCTATTCACTCTTTCTGATTAATAAAATTTATTGCCTACAATCGAATGTCAACCCTATGAATGTTTTCTCTTACTTGCTTGTTCAGAATACTCATTTTCTCAGATAAATCTCAATACATATAAATGTATTGTACACCATAATTGTATCTACATGGTTTGGTTGGCTTTCCCCCTTGATTGGTGGTGGCCAAATGCCTGCTACATGCGTCTAGAGGGAGATTATCCGTCTAAAACCCTCGTTTGAATATGCACAACATACTAAGCATGGGTATTTCTCTACGCATGCTAAATCCCCAACCCAGTGGTATTGATCTATGCCCAACCCAATGGCTGCCTACTCTTGTCTTTGAGTAATTCATCATAGAGGAGAAGAAATAAGGGAGGGGCATGTGCTAGTTTTATGAAGAAACCTTTCATCCGCACCGGGATGTGATTTATATTTGATAACCTATAAAATTATTAAATTTATTATTGATATTATGATTTGATTTTATATTGGTTAATATTTTAATAATTGATTTTATTTATTTTTATTTTTAAGATATTAAATTTGAAGGTTTGGATTAAAATATGATTAAATAGGTAATTTTGGAATTAAATGGTTCAAAAAAAGAAAAAATTTGATTTTTAATTTTTATTAATTTTAGTATAAATTTTATTTTAGGTAAAATTGTTTTAAGGGTTAATTTTTATATTTTTATTTTAGAGAAGTCACTATTTCCTTTCCATGGAAACTTTGAATAAAATTAGAATAGGTCAAGGAAGAAACCCTCCGGGACGTCAATTGCGACGGCTAGTATTTACACATTCAAGAAGGGCGGCGGCTACTCCCTTTTCCTTTAGGATCCTTTTTTTTTTTTTTTTTTTTTTTTTTTTTTTTTTTTTTGAAGATCGAAGACCATGTCCACCGTGGCTAATTTCTTTTTCTTATGATTTAAAGAAAATTTTCATCCGATTATTTTTATTGTAATATTATGTACTTAATTTAATTTTTTACCCTTTTAATTTAAATATTTGTTGATTCTTGATTTATTTACATAAAAAATTGATATTGATTAATCTGATAATTTAATTCAATATTAATTTTTTTATTACTATCCAATATTTCAGTGATCCGTAATTATCATGAATGAATGGTATAAATAGCAATTAGCTATTTATGTTTTATGGATCTATTACCAATATTCATGTTTAACATAGGGAATCGATGAAACAAAATTAAATAATTATGACTATCCCAATTATTTATATTTTGATTTAACTGTTTTCAAAGAATTTAATGTTATCATTATATTAATATGGAACGCTATCGTGCCCAGTCGATTAATGAGATTTGGTCAATTAATTTAAGAAAACACAAAATTTATTATGGCTATTCTAATAAATTTAAAGTTAAATGATTGGATTGCAAGATAAATATTTTTAACCTATGATCAGTGAAACAATTGAATGTAGTGAATTCTTGGATCAGAGTTTTGGTAGATTGATTTTCTTTTAATATTTGTTATTTTTATTGTTAATTTGTTTCTTTTTTTTAGTTGTTATTTTTAATTTAGGAATTTATTTGACAAACTATCATTTTTATTTTTAGCACTTAACTAAGAAATTAAATTAATTTAGTTTCGTTGAAATTCGATCTGGTATCACTATTGCTATAAATTTATTGTATCAGGGAATCAGTATTAATTTTTAGGGTTTCGATAGCCCGATCAAAATTTTGGCGCTGTTGTTAGGAAACTACATTAATTTCTTAATTTGTATTTTTCATTTGTGTTATTGATTTTTAAAGAAGAAAAAAATGATAGCAATTCATGAAAGAACTTTGAAAGAGTTAATTGCACAAACTTTGAATCAACAACCCATGTGCATCGAGTATCCAACTCTTGCGGTAAGTCACTTGAATTTTGAAATTCAAATTTTTGAACTAACTATTTTGATTCGTCAATTGGCTATAGGGCAATCACAGGTAGTTAAGATTTGTGGCATATGTTCAATTCCTGGATATCCTACGGATATGTGTCCAACATTACAAGAAGAATCTTTTCAACAAGTAAATGCCGTAGGAGGATTTTCTGATCAATTTCAACACATGTATGATCCTTTCTCCAATTATTACAATTCTGAATGGAAAAATCATCCAAACCTCAGTTATGGAAATCAAGGAGGACAGCCAAGACATTTATCTCAATTTTTTAACAGATCATCATCAGCACCTACACAATCTTCTAATTCAGGTATGTCTCTAGAAAAAATTGTGAAATCTCTCGCGACTATCACTCAACAATTTCAATAGAAAATGAGAGCGAGTATACAGAATTTGATGAACCAAATTTCCCAACTAGCGATCTCGGTTAGTAGGTTGGAGACACAAAATTCTGAAAGATTTCTTCCACAAATGGTGGTGAATTCTAAAGAGAACGTTAGTACAATAATGTTGAGAAGTGAGAAAGAATTTCATTCAAACTTTACTCCATCTAAGAAGGTGAATAAAGGGAAGGATGTGGACAAAGAAGATCAATGCATGCATGAAAATCCAATCAAGGTAACATTCGAGTTCTCTTTGCCTAACACTTTTAGTGCAATTATGTCACCTTTTCCCAGCAAGTTGGAGAATTCAGAGAAGGAAATTAAGAAGATAAAATGTGATGAGATAGGTGAGAATGTGTCTAATGTGATTAAGAAAACTTTACCCAAAAATTGTGCGTATCCAAATATGTTCACTCTACCTTGTGTTATTGTTAAGAAAAAAATTGAGTATTTCATGCTAGATTTAGGAGTACCCATAAATATCATGTCTTATTCAATTTATAGTACTTTGAAATTGGGTCCCCTAAAAGAAATTGGGGTTGTTATTCAGTTAGCTGATTATTCGTATGTTTACTCGGAAGGGATTGTTGAAAATATTTTGGTGTAGGTTAATGAACTAATTTTTCCAACTGATTTTTACATCTTGAAAATGGAAGGAGATACTATCCTAGATTCAGCTCCACTGCTATTAGGAAGACCATTCATGAAGACATCAAAGATTAAAATAGATGTGGATGAGGGTACTATCTCCGTCGAGTTCAACGATGAGATTGTTAAATTTATTATTTTTGATCCTATAAAATATCCAAATAAGTGTCAATCAATTTGTTTTGCTGATATTGTTGATTTAATTATGTAGGAAATTTGTGAAGGAAAATGTGATATAAATTTTGAATTAAATGCATAATTAGACACAAAAGGAAAGTTATATGAGCCTCCCAAATTAAAGTTGAAGCCTCCTTAAAGAGAAATAAATAAAAAATATCGAATATAAAGACGTTATACAATTGCGCTTATTGAGAAACAACCAAATATTTTTTTAAAAATTTGTTTAGTTTGCTATTTGATTTCTTAATTAATTAGGTGTATTTAATTAGTGTCATTTGTTTTTTTTTTCTAATTTTTGTAGGTATTTAAGATGGAAAATTTTAAAAGTTGCATCAAGTTAAGAGACACCAAAGCAATTGAAAAAAAAAATCAAGCAGAAACACTCTTTCAACTAGGGTGTGATCACGCGGTTTTTAAAGCAATTGAAAAAAATTGGGCAGAAGCAATCTTCACTTTAAGGTGTGATCACGCGATTTCTGAAGGAAGTTCAAAATTTTAGGCAGAAGCAGTCCTCAATTTTAGACGTGATCATGCGATTTCCTTCCACAAGAGAGAGAAAGAAAGTGATCAAACCCACATTATTTTCCTTACTCATTTTCTTTCTCTTTCACAAATCATTCATCTTCTCTCTATGATACCCATCATCAATCCCCATCGTGCTTTCCAAATTCACTCCAAATCCACTTCAAACTGCATGATTTCATCATAGAAGCACTCATTCATTCAAAACTTCCAAATTTTGAACCCATGTTTATTTACATACTCGAAACCCCTTTCGATTGAAACCCTCCGCAACCTCGTCCATTGCAATAGGGGAGCTTTCTCTCTTTTCATTGTCTTATTTTTATATATTGCATTGGGTGATTTTTTGAGACTTGTTGTGAGTTAAAAATTGTGCTAGTTTTTTTTTTTTTTGAGTTGCATGCTAATTTCTTTTCTCTTTTCGTATCTTTTGCATACATTGAGAACAATGTAGGATTTCGGTGTGGGAGAGGATTTCATGCGTCAATGTTATTTCTTCTATATTTCTTGGAATTTTGTACTCTCTTGATCTTTGTCTGAAAATAATTTTTGAGTTAGTATATATTGTTGGTCTGAGTTGAACTGCATGAAAAAGAAAAGTGTGATTAGTTATTTTGGACAAAAACTGTTTTAAGTGTCTCATTAATTTTGATGATTGAATTAAATGAAAATGTGAAAGATTTAATATAGCATTACATATTTTTGTGAGTTTTTGAGTCTTAAGAGCATATAATCATCTTTGCTCTAATTTTCCTTCAAGAGTGTGCATCAATCATAGTATGTTTATTTTAGAACTTGCTTTGCTTTGCATTTCAAGACTACATCTATGAGTTCATGCATTAATATGATGGGGGCAATTAGGTTTACACATTTTAGTTATCTTAAAAAGATCTTTCCGTGCATATTCATCCTTGTAATGAACCAAATTGAGCTTTTATCTCTTTTTATTTGTTTATAACCGCACAAATTGACACAGCCTTTTTTTTGTGCTTATCCTTCTTTTTGGTCCTCATATCAAAGAAACATGTGTTTAAAGTTTAAATAGATGGTTATTTGTAAAGGGGATATGATAATTTTATGTTAAGAACTGTTTTTAGAGATTTATTCATACGATTTGGGGAAATTTATGTATGCACTTTTCATTCATCCTCGAGATTGTTATTCAAAAAAAATGAAAAAAAAAAAAGAAGAAAGAAAAAAGAAATTTCCAAGAATTGAAATTGAGGAATTTGAAAAAAAAAAAATTCAAAAATTTTGGTCGAGAAATAAGAGGGTCTTGATTGAGTCATTTTTCTTTGGGATTGATTGTATCTTCATGTTATAGGATGAATTTGATAGTAAAAAATAATCTCGTAATCCTTGATATGCTTCTTTTGATATGCATTTACACATCACATTTCCCTTTTACCGTACCTATACCTAAACTACATTACAACTCTTACAAATACCCCTAAATTTTTGTTTTGAATTCATATATTCAGTTGTGGAGATTTGATTAATAAGCAAACTTATAGTAATATCATACTATGTTTTGATTTTGAGAGTATTGATAAATTTTCTAAACACTTTGAGTGCATAAAGTGATTTCCTTGTGAGGGTATTGAATCTTTATACATTGAATTCTGAAGAAATTTTTGAATCTGTTGGGATGCCTATATTTTCTTTTAAAGTTATAAAACTATAATTATTTGTTATCTAAATTGTTATTTTGGATTGAATGTTTCAATGTGTGCTATTTGAAATTGTTGGATGACGAAATGAAAGAGAGGAAGGAGTGAAGAGGAGAATAGTTGAAAGACATTGGTATAGTGAATATTTGATGACAAGATTGATTTGATGTGGGGGAATTTGATAACGTGCAAAATTGTTAAATTTATTATCGATATTATGATTTGATTTTACACTAATTAATGTTTCAATATTTGATTTTATTGATTTTTATTTTTAGGAGATTAAATTTAAATGTTTGGATCAAAATGAACTTAAAGAGGTAATTTTGAAGTTAAATGGTTCAAGACTTTTTATTAAGTTTATGAAGAAAAAAAGAAATTTGATTTTTTAATTTTAGTTAACTTTAGTATAAATTTTATTTTAGATAAAATTATTTTATGAATTAATTTTTATTTTTTTGTTTTAGAGAAGTCCATCATTATCCTTTGATGGAAATTTTCAATAAAATTAGAATATCTCAATGAAGTAACCCTCCAAAACGTCAATTGCACATTTAAGAGGGACAAGGACGGCTATTATTCACAGATTCAAGAAGGGTGGCGGCTGCTCCCTTTTCCTTTAGGTTTCTTTTTCTTTTCTACTTTATTTATTTATTTATTTATTTTGTTGAAGATTAAAGACCATGTCCATCACGAGTAGCTTGTTTCTTTTTCTTCTGATTAAAGAAAAATTTTTATTTCATTATTTTCATTGTGAAATTATGTATTTAATTTAATTTTTTACCTTTTAATTTAAATATTCGTTGATTCTTAATTTATTTATATAAAAAATTAGTATTGATTAATCTGATAATTTAATTCAATATTAATTTTTCTATTATTATCCAGAATTTTAGTGATCCGTAATTATTATAAATGAATGATACAAATAGCAATTAGGTTATTTATATTTTATGGATCTATTATCGATATTCATGTTTAATTTAAAGAATCGATAGAATAAAATTAAATAATTACGACTATCCTATTTATTTGTATTTTGGTTTAACTGTTTTCAAAGAATTTAATGTTATCATTATATTGATATGTAACACTATCGTGCTTAGTCGATTAATGATAAGTTTTGATTGGATACTGAATTTGGTCAATTAATTTAAAAAAATACAAGATTTATTACTGCTATCCTAATAAATTTAAGATTAAATATTTGGATTGCAAGATAAATAATTTTAACTTATAATCAGTGAAACAATTGAACGTGATAAACCTTTCAATCAGAGTTTTGATATATTGATTTTCTTTTAATATTTATTATTTTCATTTTTAATTTATTTCTTATTTTTTTTAGTTATTTTTAATTTAAAATTTTATTTGATAAATCCCACATTTTTATTTTTAACACTTAACTAAGAAATTAAATTAATTGATTTTTCTTGAGATTCGACCTGATACCACTATTATTATAAATTTATCGCATCGAGAAATCAGTATTAATTTTGAGAATTTCGACGATCCATCAATATTGTCCATAAGAAAAGGCCGTTCTACAAGCCCCCAATTGCATTGGCATGCTCGTGTCTAATACCAAGACATTGCTACATTCGGGCACAAGGCATTCATAGAATGAATAGAAATATGCAGAGGGCAGAAAGCAATAGAATTGTTTCATTGCCAATTGAAACATTTTTCACCGTAGGCTTTACAACAACAAAATGAAAGATACAAGAAATACCCTAATAGCGTCCTATAATGGGATACATCAATTACATGACTATAGTGTGTGACAACATTCACAAGAAATGTGGAAATGGTAACTAGCATGTTGTGATTTGGGCAGCACGCAAAGAGCTAATGGGAACTCAGAGAACAACTCGTCTGAGCTTTCTATCCCTATTGTCACACAGATGGGAAGTACTTGTTAAGATTAAATGGCAAGGAGTAGAATTCCTCACTTCTTGAATCAGTTTTGAATGACCGGAACTTGTCCCACCAATGCTTCCCTCTGTCTTTTCTAACTGCACTGTCCTTCCGGTGCAATGTGATATCCAAAAAGAATGCCAAGATCCCCGCAACAAAAGCTTTTGATGAAAAAGGGACGTTGACAATATCATTGAACTGCAGAGAGGAAAAAGCAATTTTGTTAGAGGAGATCCAAGCAACAAAAATCTACATGACAATCTACTTGTTTTCGTGCTTTTTTTTTTTGGTCATACCCATCTAGCATTGCTGTGAACTGGACCATGGCCATTGACAGCCGTATATTCGTTGAAGTACTGAGGAACTGACAAGCCCATAAAAATGGAGAAGCCTAATATGAACTTCGTACGGAAGCTGTTCAAATTGCAGTATTGAAGGAAGCTAAGACCTCCAGAACCTGTACAGGTATTAAAAAAAATTTTAAATGATCAAAATGAATCAGAGAAACAAGGACTAGCTTGCTATCACTGACTCATGTTTAGCAAACGTACCAACATAGGCAAAGAGAAGGCAATACAAGGCAGCGAAAATTGGAGGTGGAATTGATGCAAAAAAAGCCCCAAACTTTCCTGTATGACATGTAAACATTTTGTTTGTAATTAGGATGATATCGTCTAAATAACTTAAAAAATAAAAGGAAAAAGGAGAAGTTAGAAACCAAAGTGTAGGTCCCATTCCCAAGAGCCTGTGTGAGAACATACCAAGAATCGAAAAGAAAATCATAAACCCAGCAGAGATCTGCACCACTCTCCTGCTTCCAACTCTTGTCAATGCCAAGAGACCAGCGTTCTCACTAAAGGAAGATCAAAGAAGACAATTAAGGTCTACAACCTGAGCCAATTTAATTGATTAAGGTGAAAATATTTGCAAAAGGAAGTTTTCTTTCTGGGTCTTACATAGATACAGAGGAACCATTGACCGTCCCAAAGACCCCTGAGAATAAAATAGCTATTCCCTGAAAATGGAAGTAACAAAAAGTACATAGCCAGCCACATTGCTGCATGATTATATTGACCTTGAGAACATAAGAGATCAAAGCAATAAAGAAGTGACAATATTTGTATCAAACTTCTGCTCCAGTCCACTTAAATACCTGGATAATATTGTTTCAAGATTAAATCGCTGGATTTTCCAATCAGTTGTTACCATACCATGGTACATCAAAAAGCTAAATAATTAGATGCAAACTAGAAGCACTGAATAAGATCTAGAGTGCAGGCTTTATCAAGTACAAATTGATTTCTTCAAAATGACAGCTATTAATCCTCTTTCATTTTAAATAATTTTACCTTACTTCTTCTACTGAAGCATCTCTAGTATTCAGAATGCACATTTAGGAGTACCATTTATTTCAAGAGATGTATATTTGGTAAAATTTGGCTCCACACATATCCTGATTGCTAGCAAAGTTTTCATTTGCCTCATCCGCAGGGCCAGAAATAATTAGAATATGCAACACAAGTACCTTAAGTGAAGGATACATTGAACAAGAAGAATGTCAATCAATCTAATTGAAGACCGTTGACGGTTTCATCAGAAAGGTAAAATATTTGTAACCTACCTGCCATCCAACACCTCGGCTGAGAATGGAAGGTGGCAATTGGGTTGCACTTGCATACCTTGAGACCGCAATAAAGGCACCAGTTGACTGTCCATGTCATCACAAGTCAGTAAGTAGAATATCTACATTTATTTTTTATGAAAAGAGAGGTCTACAATTTAGCTTTTTCATGAAACCAATTACTACAAGAATATGTATCAAGCTGCCATTGACATGTCAGTGATGAGCAAGTTACAAACCTCAACAAGAGCAACAAATGATGCAACCATCATGGCAAAGGCTTCACCAGCATCAAAAGAAGGTGGTCCCCACTGGAACGGATATGGAACTCTTATCCTGCACATTAAAACACCAGTAGAATTGTAAAAAACAATTTCCCCATGCAAACCCAAGTTACAATGACCAAACTTGTAGGGTGAAAGTTTTTTTAGCACAGATGCTATGAGCCCCTTACAAGTGTAAGCAATTAGAAACCACCAAGTAAAAAGTAGAAACCAGTTGAAAGGGCTGTTTTATCTCTTTAACGTTTCCTCCCTGCGCATCTTATTGTGCTTGTCCTTGTACAACCCCAAATAAGTTGAATAAATTCTCCTACCATGTCAACTTCTAGTTGAACTGTGCAACCTCACCAAAAAAAGCTAACCAACAGCTGGAGAAAAAGGTTCCATATTCCTATTAAAGTTTCTAAGGGTTTAGGACACTGTCAACATCATATGCAGGATCTAAGAGAAGCAGGCTCGATCCTGGTGATTTTGCAGGGACATGTATCTAATCACAAACAAAAATATCACAACCATTTCTACGTCTTCTCAAACAAGGTCAGTGTCGCAGTTTTACCAATCAATCAATGAGATAGAAGTTTGCTCATAATTCATATTAATCAAACAATCTATCAGCTCAAGTATCTCATGAACTAGTTCAATGTCATCAATTGGGCACCTTATTCCTAACCAAGAAATTTCCTGATGTGCATGCCATGTATGCATGCCCTACTTGCCTTAACTATCCCCAAGTTAGAGCATAATCCAGATTGGACCCATTATTTTAATTTAGCGATTTCATGCACCACAAATCCACATCTCAAATCTACTTACTTTTGGCTCAGAAGCATCAACTTGAAAACTGAAATTTCGACTTTGTCCAAAACAACTTTGTTCTATTTGGATGTTTAAACTATCTGTATGGAGAATATCAGGAGATCAATGCAGTGCTTGAATTTGCTTCTTCTGCTTTCTTAGCAGATGTGACAATGACAACCCTAGTTGATGAAACTCAGACCACATCTAGAGCTTGACTACACTTATTTTGAATCATGCATGCATAAGCTAATTTCTGCATGGCTTAGCAAGGCAGTTGTTGATACTTGATTAACAAGTTGACAAGTATCTTTGCTCATAAGCCCAGAGCACATATGTAATATGGTTAACAACATAGCCTATGAGTGTGTCCTACCAAGGTGCAGCATCAATAAGTCCAGCATGATCTGTACGGCAACTTGCTTGCGTCCGAGGAGATCTACCATTGTAGGCCCCACCAACAGTGAGAAGGTGGGCATAAAGCCACACAATTTTTACTGCAACTAGGACAGCAAAACGTTCAGAGAGATGTTTTGACTTCAACACATGGGGCACATACTGCAAACAAGCATTTGAGATGCAAGTTTTAGTTAATCTAACAGGATCAGCAATAAAAACTGAAAACAAGAAAATTGTAATAAATCTTGAAGAAGCACCTGTGATAAGACCACTAAAAAGAGAAGCTCTGGCAATCCAATCTCAATGCATTTCGCAACCTAAATGAACAAGCAAATAACAGTATTAGAGGCAAATAAATAAATAAAGCACCTAAACATTTAAATGCAGGCAGGCAATACAACATGCACACCCTTCTCCGAATAAAGATAAATATTTTGGGACACAAGGTATTCTGATTTCATATTGAACATAACATGCTTACCCCAGGAAAACCAAGTTCATATAGTCCAAAACCGGCCAAAGCTACCAAGGGAACAGCAGAAAGTGGACTTAAGAACCTGCTCAGACAAAAAGATTGGGATAAACATTGCATGAAAGCAGGTCAAAGGAATACTTGGCCTTAGATGCACTAGCCCGATGCACTCAACTGACCAACAAAGATGAGCTATAATTATTTAACTCAAGCCAAGATTCGTGTACCCAGTCAATTTTAATTAACATTTACAAATTTGTTGTGATTTAGTGAATGTTGTTTGCATTTTCTCCAGTATGCTTTAATTGGTTCATATATGATCCAACAAAATCATCAAAACAAAACATAAAGGAGTATTGCCACAAATTATGTTAGGTTTGTGCATACCTTGTCACATTACGCCAAAGACCGCTAAAGCCTAGAACAATCTGAAGAGTTGAAGCAACAATTAGGGCACCTTGGATTCCGCGCATTGTCCTTTTGAACCGCTGAAAGAATTTCAGATATTCAATATCAGAATGAGACAAATGTCAGTGCATCCAAAAGCATGGATTTTTTAATTATTATTATTTAAATCAATGTGAGTTTTAAGCCTGCAGACTTAGATATTGGGAAGTTTTGTGCCCCTCAAGCTTCCAAGCGTCCTCAATTAGAAGGAAACAGTGACTAACTTTAATATGCATTATTGAAAAACATTGTTTTGAAAGAATGCAGAATGACTGCTGGCTGTTGCAATTATTTAAATTGCCTAATTATGTTATCATTTCACCAATTTTGATAAGAAGATGGGATTAGGCTTATGGCACCGTTATAGGGTCTGCAACATCGCTGTATCGACCAGCCAGAATAATTGATATTGTGGTTGGAACAAATGTGTATGACCCTCCGATCACAGCAGGTAAACGAGTCCCAAACAAGGTCTGAAGCAAAGTGTTCAAGCCAGCAACAAAGAGTAGTGTCTGGATCACCTTAACTTTCTCTTCCTAAAACAAATCCACAAGGCTAGTTCAATTAGGGATGGGAGGTTGCCCTCGTGAAGAACAATAACATAATAATTAAGTTAAAGTTACTGCAGGTTCAACAAACTTGAGAAATTAAACAAGAAAAATTTATTTTTGTGAAATTATTTTTAAACTAAGCTCACATTTCCTCCTCCCATTTGAGGAACAAGGGCAGTGGGAATTAGGACCGTTGTGCCAAGCATCACAATGTAATGTTGGAAACCCAACAGCATAGCCTCAGCTGCATCAAAAGAACCAACAAACTAGGTAAATCATGTAAGAACTCTCAGCTGAAGGAATGTATAACTGAAAGGCTAACAACGGATGAAGCACGTCTCACTAGAAATTTATCAACACTAACATTTAGCTGCAATAGACTTAGTTGCTGTAAGGTTGAGTGTTGTTCAGTTGACTTTGTTCAAAAAAGGAGTACTAGAACTGACTATACAGTAGAAGCAAGATTAAATACTTAAGTTGGGTTTCCACAAATAAAAGCCAGATCCAGGTTTGCAAGTAAAATCCTAGCCATAAGCAAAGATACCGATTCAATCAATAGACAACACTCAAATTGTGCCTTTGACGGAAAAACAGATTCTAGACCTTTTTAATTAGGAAAAGAGAAAAGGAACTGAGCATAGAAAGGAATGAAAAGAAAACCCCATGCTATTTTCGCCAATAAAATACAGAAAGAACGTACCAGATTTCAGGAATGATTAACAAATATATCACAGACTTTTCAAAAAGAAATCTCTTTGGAGTAATAAGAATACGCAAAAATAACTAAAACTCCTAAGGATAGCATAGCTAGAGGAAAAAAGGCTAAAAAGGGAAAACCCCCCATTAGTGAAAAATTAACAAAATTTTCAGATTAAAAGGATACTCACGCCATGGAGGAGGACTAGTAATACAGTAGGAAATGTTGGGAAGCTGTTCTTTTGGTGGGTGTGGTTGTGGTTCCTCTGCCTTTGCTGGACCTCCACCTCCTGCCATTCTCTCTCTCTCTCTCTCTCCCACAGAAATCTGTCTCTCTCTACAAAATCTAGCAACCAGTGAAGAATTCCAAAAATCTACAAAATCCCAGATCCAATCTTCATAAAATCCACTAAAATGACTCGAAAAGTGGATAAAACTGAGAAACCATGACAACCCAGAAAGCTGAACCCTTACCAGACGCCAAGTGTATCTGCTTTGGACCTAATAGTTAAAGAAATGATGGACACTCACACTGATATGACTGTAAACCACAAGGAAACAGTGACAAGACTCCAACATTATCAAAAACAAAAATGAAAAGTGACAATAATTGTAGAAAGAAAGATAAAAACTAACCGCAGAAATCCAACTAGCTTTTTTTAACACAAACTTCCGAAGCAAAAAAGGTCAATAACCCCGAAAAACACAAACCCCACCAATGACATCAAAAACAGCTCACCACTAGAAGGCCACGAGAGAGAGAGAGAGAGAGAGAAGGGGGGAGAAAGTATAAACAGAAGAGAGAGAACCCACTTGTTTTGTCGCATAAATTGACTCAAAAAGTATTGATGAGGCAAAGGATAGTGGTATTAGGATTAGTAATAAATAATAATAAAGTTGGTTCTTTTAGCATACTAAAATTTAAAATATTTTATTTTATCGTTTTAAATAATATGTAAAATAATATAGTATTTGTTAGATTTTGTTTATTCAATCAATAACTTAATAACTAGTAAGAAAAAATGAACAAACAATAAAGATTTTTTTAAAAAAATAATGATGGTTACTCTTAAGTTATATATGTCAATAAATTTATTAAATAAACCACAAATATACATGCCAAGTGAAGTTAGTTTGTCCAATAGAGTACCAAAATTCTGTTCGGAAAATCTTAGTTGTCTGATTTAATCTCTATTTTGTTTTATTTTATTTTAAAATAAATATTTTATAAGTATATAAAAGTAAAACTTAACTCTGCCTATGCTTGATTTTAGAATATAAACATCTTTTTAATACAATCGATCTCAAATTTAGATAAAATAAAGGTTGCGGTAAGTTAATAATCAGTATAAAATTTTGTCATTACCATGAGGAAAATTCTCTTCTTTCTCCTATGTTGATATCAAACAACCGTTTCTAAAATTTTGAATTAAAATTTAATTTATTATTATATATAAAAGTAAAACTTAAATTTTTATAAAAGAATTAAAATTATTATATTAATAATTTTAATAATTAAAAATTTAACTTAAGCTCAATTAAAATTAATCATAATCTTTTAAATAGGCCTAAATGGAGATAAATATATTCCCCTTCTAGAAAGTAATAATAATAATAATAATAATAATAATAATAATAATAATAATAATAATAACTTCACATTTTTTCACATATGTATGGAATCTCACAACATACATTACTAACTCTCTTTTTCTTTTTTCAAACTTATTATTTTTTTATAAAAAAATATTATCAAGGAAAATCAAATTAAAAAAAAATAATAAAAAAAAAAATTACCATTTCAATCGTTCCGAAAAACTTGCAAACATGCTATTTTATTAAAGGGTTTTTGTTTTTGGTGTATTTTCCTGAAACTTAGATGATATGATATGATGGGGTTGGGTTTGTGAAATTGATAAATTAAAGGAATTTGATTCTGCCAAGGCAAACACACACCAGAGCCAAGTGTTACATTCTACACGCCAAAAAGGAGGGGGTGAAATGACCAATATTACCCTTCTGAAAGAAGAAATATTTGTTGAATCTCTGATTTCTTGTTGGGTATTGTTGACTTTTGGGCAAAAATCATATTCATACGTGTGGAAGTGTTCAAAGGGGATGACTCTGTGAGGCAGCCCAAAGCAAGAACCCAATGAGATCCAAAGAAAAAATAAGGGAAAAGGACAGGCCATAGATTCCCTTTTATCCATCGCTCTATTTTTCAACCTCAATTCCTTCTGCAAGTTGTCCCCTCGTACAGTTCACCTGCAACTTGGATCAAGTTGATGGGTGTTGCTTGGATCAATTAATACGAAGAAGTGATAGGTTTGTTTGATTGTTTATTTTTGTTTTTTTATATAAAAGAGATATAATTAAATAAAATAGAATTAAAGAAAAAAAATAAAAATAAAAAAATTGTATCACTTAGATGACAAGAAGTGATGGGTTTTACCATTTCATATCCTTTTGGATAGTCATTCATTTTGATATTTATTATAGGTTTCACAATTTCAACCCCCTCTTCATGTTAAAATATGGTTTTTTTAATAAATATACAATAAGTTAAATTAACACCCGAAAATTTATTAATTCAAATATTTCTTTCTTTTACTTAAATCTAAGTTTGCCAAGGAAGAGAGAGAGAGAGAGATCGAGACTTAGAAAAAGTACGATAATAAAATTTGATCTAAATTATCTAAATATAAATAAAAATATGATATAAAATAAAATATAATGGTGTAAAAGTATTTATATTGCTGGCTTCACTTATAAGAATAAAAGTGTGATTATTGTTTCTGTATTAAAAAAATAAATATATAAATGAATATACGATATAAAATAAAATATAATAACGTATAATGATTCATAGAACTAATTTTATTTAATGGGATAAATATTTGATTATTGTTGTTTTATTTGTAAATATGGGTAAACTGTTACAATAATTCTATTTTCTTATTTAAATCTTAATCTTAGCAGATTGATTATTTGTAATGCTCTCTCACTCATTGGACTAAAAGGGTCATTGTCCATCTACTATGGCATTTCCAATAAATTCCTTACAACTGCAAGACCCTTTTTTTATTTATTTCCTAGGGTTTCTAGTTTCTTCTTCTCAACAATTTTTTGTATGACCCATTCAAACCACACCATTGGCATAATCTGAGTGGCCCCTTACTCACCGACTTCTTTCTTCTTTGGAGATAAGAATGGAAAATTGGTGGTAAGTTTCTAGGTTTTTAGGGTTTGTTGATGGAAAGCTATCAAGTGTATCAACCATTAAATTAGATATGTGTGTTTGCGTCACGTTATACACTCTTTGATTGGTATAACAAGCTAGATTTGATTTCATATTTTGTTTATATTTCACAAAATGTGCTTTTCTTTCACTCTTTTTAATTGTTAGAGTATTTAATTTGAATTGAATTTAATCAAATCAGTATAGTTATCGAATATCAATAATTTATATTAAAAAAAAAAGAAAACATCCGAACAAATAGAGACCCAAGTGAGAACTTTAAACATGTCTCCTAAACAAAGATTAGTTAGATTTTCTTTACCATGAACTCAATAAGGACATGGTCTTATAATATCATAATAGAAAATTGTAATTATCTTTTTGTCCTCCATTATGCAACCTTGACTTCTAGGTGGAGAGACACAAATTATATTATATAAAGCTCCGTGGCCCACTTTATCAATATTTCAAAAGTGGGAAAAAAATGGGAAATCAACTTTTGCAAAATTGAAAAAGAAAAGATGGGGAATATGGTATTTTGTCTCCTTCATCATACCTCATGGATTTCTTTTTCAGCTCTTGTAGCCCATGAAGACATGTCATTACCTCATTGGTCAAGAATCGAATTTAACCCTTTTTCCATTTTTGATGTATCTTTTGCCAGTCACAGACTCCTGCCAAAGCTTACGAAACTTTGTTGAATAGCAAAAGAGGATGGTACACAATCCATCTAATGGAGTAGAGTATTGATTTTTTAAATTAAATATTAGATTTAAAATTTAAGAATGAAAAAAATTATATTAAAAGAATCGTCTTCTAAATAGGATTCCTATAAATATTTAAAATGAATTAATTAAAATATGATTCTGAATATCGATAATGAAGAAAAAAAAGAAGATTGTCTGATTTAATAGATTCTAATTTGTAAAAAGTTACAAACTTATTGTTGAAAATAAAGAATAGAAGTAGTGTTGCCATATGTATAGATGCCAATGTTAGTAATACACAACTGGTTTGAATTATAAATACTATTTTTTAGATAAATTCGGTAACATATCATAATTAAAATTTTAAACGTTTATAACCATTTCAGAACTCGGGTTGAAAATGATTTGATAAATAAAGCATTTAAAAGTAAATAAAGTTAAAATCAAACATCTTTATAGATGTCATGGAAAAGGTGAACTAAACTTCTAATCCTCATACCAAAGGCCTCTAGGCATATGCTATCTTGATATATGTTTGGTCTCCCTAACTCTAATTATTTTGTAAATTCTATTTTGGTAAGAACTCTTAATTAGTACTTGCATACACAATTTGCTACCCTACTTTGCTTGTTCTTGTGATTGGAATTCCCCTAATTGTGATATGCTACATTCTTGTAAGAGTGTCTTGATTGAATCTCTAGGATAATGGTTGTGATTTTCTTGGCAGTGAAGATAGTTCTAATTTGTTAGTGCTAGCACGGATTTTTATTTAATTTTTTCTTAAAATAAAAAAAGAGAGAGAGAAAAAGAAATTACAAGGATAATTTTTTTAAAAAACAAGGTCAATACCATACAAATGAATTATTTTATTAGTCAAGTACCAAAAAAGCATAGAGGAGCTGTATAAACTATGAAGCAAATACTTGAATTAGCAGATGGGAATATTTGGTAGGCACAATAATTAGCTTCTAATGGATTAGCAAGAGATAATAACTTTTTTTTTTTTTTTTGTTATACGAGGAATTATGATAATTAGATTATTTCTTAAGGACAATTAAGAGATAATAACTGACAGTTGATTTAGTGAAAAGAGTATAAATATTTTGATTAATATTTGAATTAAAAATTTAAGAATAAAAATAATTATGTTGAAAAAATTCTTTCAAGAAAAGGATCTAATGATATATCAAATTAAATTAATTAAAATATAATTTTAAATAATCTAATTAAAAAAAGAAAAAGAAAAGAAAAAGGCTCAGCAAGAGATTAAAGCGGAACACAAAACAAGAAATAGAACGTGGGTGTTGCTTTCAATTCTTTACACGACAAAACACAAATCCCCATCCTCACTCATGCTCATGTATAATCTCTCTCAATTCTTTCTCTCTCTCTCTCTCTCTCTCTCTCTCTCTATCTCGTGGTGGGTATACTTTCCCTTTCAAGTGAGAATCGGCCTTGTAACAAATGGATTCGTGGAAGAAATCATTAATGGGCTTTTATAAGTTTAAATGGAACTAATATGGGCATGCTTTCTTGAAGTCTCCATTTATTTTAATTTACTCCTATCTTATTTTATTTTATTTATAATATAACATTTTTAATCAAAATAAATTTTGTTAAAAAATATAATTAAAAAAAATTTGTTAAAATAAATATTAGCATTTCTTTTATTGTGGTTATTCATGGAGGGTACAAAGTGAAATTGGGCTCTTACCTGTTTTGGGCTCTCGTAGACCTTAGTCCTCACTCCCAAGTACAAGTCAGTGAAATTGTGTCATAATCAACATTTGTGTAAGGGATTTAAAGGCCTACTGTCATACATTAATAGATTCCTCTCTCACCCATAAATTTTTTACCAGCTTGCACAATAAAGTGAAATTAATGTAAGTGGCAAGAAAAGTGTCATATATATACAAGGAAGTATGTGATTGTAGGGATAGCTCACTAATAAAAAGTTTTTATTTAGATGTTTTTCTCTAAAATTTTATATTTTCAAAATATCTATATGTTTGTTGATATAAAAAAATATAATTAAACGAAATCAAACTGGATAAAGAAGAATGAAAATGAAAAAATTTTACTACTTAAATTTTCTCGTAAGACAATGTTTCAAAATATAATAATGTACATAGCGTTCTTTGGAAGAATAAATTCAAAGTTTATTAATAATTCCAATTTATTTAATTAAGTAACTATATAAAGAGAGTGGCTCCCCGTTGCATAATCTGAAACGAATAAGGCTCCTATCAAAAAAGGGAAAAGTTTCCTATGTGATACCAAGTTTGTGTTCGCATGAAAATCGCAAAGATATTACCGTACAGTCGATCTAATGGGATGGATTGTTAGATAGCTTAATCAAATATCAGGTTCAAAACTTGAGAATGAAAAAAAATTATTTTTGGAGAGCTAATCCCAAAATAAAGTATTCATAGACATTTAAATCGGATTAGTCAAAATATGATGGTGGGGACAAAAAAAATTGTAAAGATTTACTAGCATTTTGTTTGATTATTGAATATAGCTAATGAATTTATCTATATACAAATGAAAGATTATATGATAGATTTCCGCCAATATGGTAAAAAAAAGAAGCTCAAATTTATAGCCATGTTATGTGTACATATATATATATATATATATATATTTGTGTGTGTATATATATATATAGATATATATATTGTCTCTCATCACTCAGTATTCAAAATTTCATTTCAATTAATTTGGTTCAATCTGTCATTAAGCCATTTTCAGGAAAAGGTTTCTAATCGTGGTCCGCTCTATGCCAGTGGCAAGTCAAAGTCACGCATAGTTAAGGGGTCTCACATCTACCAATAGTTAAGGGGTCTCGGCATCTACCAATGTTGACGTGTGTGTGTGTGTGTGTAAACTCGAGTTGCTGCTCGATTTCCAAGGCCCAACTCATGATCCATCAACCCTGGAATATGTTTCCTAGAACATAGGCCTAAGTTCATCTCTGAGGCCCACCAAATCTTTTCTTTTTGTTTTGTTTTAGGTATTAGGAGCTCAGCTATCTCATGGGAGTAGCGTGCACCCTTATTCTCTCAACCCCTTCCATGTCTTCTTTGAGGAACGGAAGGATGGAAGCAGGTGCTCTCTCAACTCTGTAATCCTCTCAGCTCCAACTTGCTCCAACGCAGCTAAATGAATGGCACAGCAGCTAGCTTGCCTTTTTTTTTTTGGTTGAAAAGGGAAAACAGAAAACAAACAAGCAGCCCACTAAGAGCTCTGAAAGACTGAACCAGGAGACAGAGAACTAATATTCCTCAAAGAGCCTAATCCCACTATGTCTTCTTGAAGAAACTTTCTTAGGAACTGAGGGGGATGATCCAGAATAGTGACTCCGGAAAGGGCAACATTTCCATATTTTGCAAGGAGGTCAGCAGACTTGTTCGATTCTCTGTAAACATGAGAGACTCTATCAACCCCCAACTCTCTCATGAGATTTCTGCATTCAAGGATGATGAGCTGAAGAGGATGATCAGTCTCATTCTCTTCCTTAAAAAGCTGAACCAAGGACATACAATCCACTTCCACTTGTAGTTGGTTCAAATTCATGGCTTTAGCTAGGCACAGGCCTTCTCTTAGACCCCAGAGTTCTGTTGTAATAGCATTCGTCTTTCCGATGTTGATGGTATAGCCTCTCAACCAGCTCCCATCCAGACCCCTCAACAGCCCGCCAGCACTAGCATTCCCGCAAGATAGAGAAACAACTCCGTCAGAGTTGAGCTTCGTCCACCCTTCATCGGGAGGCTTCCATTTCACCCAGACACATCTATCTCTTCCAGCGTTCTCGTTGTTTCTTGAGCAGCTAGCTTCCCTGAAGACATGCTTCACTTGCCTCAAGTTTAGAGAGCTCATTAGTTCTCTGCACTCTTGGATTATATAGCTCAGGGGTTCTTCCTATGAAGAAAACTCCTTCAACATCTTAACCAAAATCTCGGAGTCAACCTCTACTTCCAGATTGCTGTAGCCCTTTCTTTTGGCGATCTGAAGGCCCTCCTAATCAATAAAGCATTGAGAACTCTGGCCTCTTTCCAAACCATGCTTATTACATTGGTCCAATTTTCCTTCTAAAAAAAATTAATAAACAAAACCAAAAAAAAGTTAACTTTGTCTGAGATAAAAAGAATACACATTTAGTGTAATATGTATATGAAAATATGCAAAAAATTTTACAATTTAAAACTAAAATTTTATCTTTTTTTTATTTGATCGACCCGTATTCGATAACCATTTTGTTGGTCCCGACTAATCCAATTGAGCTCAATATTGGGCCATTAAGAGACAAATTCTGACATCTATTTTTTTTTTTTTAATTTCCAAAACTCGAATACGAAAACTTGATTAAATAAGGTTAGTAGTACTATATCAACAAGACATTGGTAAATATTATCTATTTTTTAATAACAATGATTTTGGTTTTGTAAAAAAAAAATAATAATAATAATTTGCTAAGCAAAAGAGTTGACAACAGGGTTCCATTCCCATATCTTCATAATTTTTTTGTTTTATTCATTATACTGGCACAAGGGTATTTTGATCACACCGTGTCTTTATAGTCATAAATAAAAAGGATGCCAATTCTTTGTAACCCAAATAGAAGCTTTGCTTTACCGACATCTAATTGGTCCAGTAATTAAACTCATTAAAAAAGATTTTAAATTTAAATGTTGTGTATGAAAAAAATTAGTATTGGATTCAACTTAAACCGGATTTAATCGAGATAAACATAATTATTGAATACCGATAATTTATTTAAGAAAGAGAGAGAGAGAAAGAGAGGGAACTTTGTTTTTCTCACATTCATGAGGAAAATTGGGCCTATTGCATTTACCCATATAGGGAGGCTACAGTTACATAAAAATTTAAATATAAAATTTTTAAATTGGGGAAAGAAGTTGTGATCATTGGATTATCGGTATGAAACAAACTGACTCGGAGATAAGCCCAACCCTAAAGGCTCTAACTCGACCGCACCACGAACGCCAAACCTGTCCTCAAAGAGTGCAGAGGGCATTTTTTGTCTCTTCATCTCTTCCGGATCATAAATAAAAGAAAGGCATTTTTTTGGATCCAACCCCCCCCCCCCAAAAAAAAAGGAAATTTGGCCTTTACTCATCCCAAAGTTTTTGTTGGCGTTGTGTGTGTGTGTGTGTGTGTTTTTTTTTTTAATATTATAGTTTTAAAGGGGCCAAGGCCGACAACAGGATATAAACTGGTTCGGGGAGAAGCCGAACCCTACGTCTCCAACTGGACCAAACCACCAACAGTATCCCTGCCATCAAAGAGTGCAAAACTCAGAACAATAGAGACACAAAAAATCCAATAACTCTGGGTCCACCGCCGATGAGCTAGCATTGTCCCCCTCCTCCTTTTTTCATGTAAAGGAAATAAATTTGAGTTTATTTAAATAATAATAATAATAATAATAATAATGTCCCTAGGGATAGCTCAAGTCTTAAGATTATTTTACTTTTATCATCTTTTTCACAATTCGATCAATTTAATTATATTTTTTTATATTAAAAATAATATGATAATAATAAAACTGGGTCCACCACAAAGAATTAGATATATAAAGTCCAAGAAGCATTAGCCCGCCCAATCACGAAGACTTCCCCATTGGGCCTGCTGCTTGGGCAGAAAATCGCCCATCCCCTAGAAGGGCCCAAAACGAATGCTGCCCAGAATTAATGAGAGACGACATCAGAGATGCCACTCCAACACCAAAAGGGCAGAAGCATTCTCCGGCCGCAGAAGGACTGGAGTCGCTTGCAACCATTGAAGAGCCGTCTCAGACTTGGAAGGCTGTCAGAAACTTATCCAACTCAAAGTTGCAGTGGAAGTTAACAACCAGATACACATTCGCGGAGAGCTTCTCTTTCAAACATTTTCCCAAACGTTTTCTGAGCACAAACCCCATTTCGCCAAAACACCAGGTATGCAAAGACAACTCAATCACTAGCTCAAGTTTCATTTTATGGGTATTGCTTTAATTTCTCTTCTGATTTTTATATCTATAGTTTTCACTACTATATTCTGTGATATGAGACGTCTTCATTATTATTATTATTTTTTTGGGAATCGAATGCAGTATGATGTAGGAATTGTAGCATCTTATAATGTTTAAATTTCCTTTTTCTTTTTCTTTTTTTTCTCTTCTGGGTTTTTGCTTTAATTTTCCTTATGATTAGTATTTCTATAGATGTCACTGCCCTATGCTATGAGATGATATGACATGTCTGTGTGTTGACAAAACTTTTGGGGTTTTTGGTCTTCCAAAACCGCGGTTAGCTCTTATCATGCTTGTTCATAACTTATTCTTTGGGAATTTACTGTGGTAGTATAGTATAATGTTTGTTAGAAGAGTATTTGGGAGGACATTATTTGCAGCGGCCAAATCTGAGTCTTCTGCTGCTGCCAATGCTTCTGGAGCTGCTGCGGCCACGTCAACATATAGGGCACCATCCAACCCCCTTGAGGAGTTCTTTGAGGCAGATAGAAGCCCTGATGAGGACAAGCCTGTTGTTTATGGTATAATATACATGCCTCTTGTTTTTAATTAAGTTTTGTAGTATAGTCTTTTTTGCTGTTATGAGTTGTATTGCTCAGATTTTATTTGTTTTGATGAAGCGAAAAGGGTGAATAGAAAGTGGGTGGCATTAAAAGCAAGCCGTAGGGTTTTAAGAGAAACCCACCTAAAAACTTGAAATTTCTTCCATTTTTTTGTTCAAGAGATTGTTCATTAATTTTTTGAAAGAAGAGAAAAATGTGAATGGAGAGCCTGTGTCTTTCGTAGTTTCTATTGCTTAAATTTTGTTTATGATATTGAAGAGGATATGGGATATTTGTAATGGAAAATGACCCAGAATGGTTAAAAGGAAAACCCACCTAAAATGTTTTGAGATATATGCTAAGTTTACATGATTTTGAGAGGATAAAGTTTTAAAATGTGCTCTAAAATAAATAAATAAAGGTTTAAATGTTGATTGGTTGATTCCATCATAGCTTTGATTGGATGTTTTTCCTAACGTAGTAAAACAGTTATAGACTATCATCTCCCCTTGTCCATTTTTTGAGATAATGAAGTTAATTTGCATAAATCTTTGGCATAGAGAACTTGGCATTGGAATCCACTGACTTAAATTTCTAGACCAGGTTTCAAAGCTGCGGGTAATGGTGATGGGGAGTTACATATTGAGTTGAAATGTCTTAATGTTTTTAATTGTAAAGCCTAAGTCTGACAACTACTCTTAATTTTTGTTCAGTTAAAAATTGCATGGAAAAAACATAAATTTACTGAGATTTAGCATGGTGAGAAGTGGGAAAAAATTGTTGCACAGCTTTTTCTGCTGGATACATAATATGATCCTAAAGAGCCAAATTATATTGTTAAATTCATGTCAAGGAGGTTTTCCTCTTATAGTGCTTTTACACTTAAAAATCGTGGAAACAAAGTTTCAGTCCAATCAGTTTGACACTAAACTGTGATGAAATGGCATTGCTCTTGATATTTGATGTGTTTACTTTTAACTGTAAATCTAACCGTTGATTTCTTTCACTTTGTGCTTTTTTCTGAGGTATAAAGCTTAAGTAAGTCAATAAAGTAGCACATATTATGAGTTTTATAACATTTATATTTCTCTGCAATCAGTTTCATTTTCAAGGCAAATAAAATTGTAGTGTGATAGACAAAGCACCCAAGGCAGCTTCATGGTATGCATTCGTCTTTGTATACATTATTTGGGAGATGTTGACTTGATCAAACTATAATATTCCAAGCATCCTCAGATATCATGTGGCACTTTTCTCCTGCTTTGAAATTAAAGACTTCCTTTCCTTTGTTAGTTATTGTAAACTTTCTGCATTGTGTGTGTGGATGACTTGATATTTATGAAGCTTGTGGACTGGATGTGTATTCAGATTGCATTAGATGTGTGGATATCTGATATATATCTATTTCTAGGTCGAAGCTGGAAAGCTTCTGAATTGCGTCTGAAGTCTTGGGATGATCTACAAAAGCTATGGTATGTTCTGTTGAAGGAGAAAAATATGCTGATGACTCAGCGCCAGATGCTTCATGCCCAGAACCTACGATTTCCTAATCCTGAACGTCTACCCAAGGTATAGTTTATCATTTTTTCCTGAATCTATTGTTTGTTCCCCTTTATCATATTGTAGAAGGTGAAGTCTCCTTCAAACCCAGTGAATTTCCCACTTCTTCTCTTGTAATAGCAGCATATAACAAATTTGCAACGCAAAACAATTACAAGAGATGTTCTTACCTGAGGAATAAAATACTAACACCTGCATTACCATGAAGATTTTCACACTGATTAGGGTATAATAACTATTGAAGGTTGTAACAATTCAACAACAACAACCTGGGCCTTGAAAGATGTAACAATTATGATATCATAATCTGAAAAAATTAAAAAGCAACATATGAATATAATTCTATCAAACTTTCAATTACTCTGTTCCTATTGTGACATTTCTGCATAGTTTGGTAGGAGATGGTTCTCTTTGTCTGGGGAAATTAAGTAGGCGCCAGAAATATGACTCCATAGCATTACTGTCAGTTCCACTTCATCAGAATCCTAATCCATTAAGATAATTCAGCCATTTTGTATGAATTGCAAGTCTAAGCAAGTACCAGTTTTTGTCTGAATCATATATTTTGTGAGGGATAAGAGGTGGTGAATTAGGCTGCAGTCACTTGGGAAAAGGGTTCCAATATCTCCTAGTTGGACTCAAATACAATGGTGGTCCAACATTCCTTTGGTACAGCTCAATTAAGACGATGCAACAAGGCATTCGCTTGAAAACCAAAGCTGCAAACGTTTGCTCAGGGAGGAATGCGATATGAAGGATCCTTGAATACTATTGAGTGTTGAAAGTTTGGTAGCTCAAGGTCTTTAGTCAAGAGTGCTAAACTCATACCACTTTCCAGTTGCTTTTTCTAAATTTAACTCTAAAATACCAGCTGTGCTATGGGTTGCAGATTAGCTGTTCCATCTAAAGACAAGTATTGGGGATTGATTTTTAGCCTACTTTTAGGTAAGCTTTACCCGAGAGCTAATTGACTTTAGAGGAGTCTTTGGAAGCCTTGAGTGAATATCTTTAAGGCTTTGGATTACAGGGTTTTTCTTCTAGATCTTTTGGTGGACCCTGTTTATGCATAATGAATCTTGTTTCCTAATAGTTTAGGTCCATACCCTTGGAGACTTGAATGCACAATGTTTTCATCTTTCCAGCCTCCTTTGGTTGCTGGTAGAAATATTAGCGATATTTAGAATAGATTCTCTTGAGAGGGGAGCATGGAATTGAAAATGAAGCAAACAATTTTGAACTGAGTTATGCAATTGATGTCCCTATCCTTTCTATTTGTCTTTGATAAGTTGTACAAATAAGTAAATGTTTTTACAGCATAATTCAATGCCTTGGTCGGTTTTCTGAATGTTGGTCTTATGATGCTAGATGTCACATTTGGACATATGAATGTGGATGTTAGAGCACTTGTGTGTGTGTGTGTGGAGATATAACTGGGTATCCTTTTTCCATTTTTTTTCCCTTTCATGTATAAGTAAATTTTACTAGATAAAGTTGAAGAGTTGTCAGTTAGTAAAGAGCGGAGACCAATTAAGCAAAGTTCTTAAGATAGTGCCTGATCTTTTGATGGTCAGTTTTCCCTAATTGAGCATTGACTTATATCTTTCCCCTCCAAGTTGTCCACATCAAGTGGAGCATTGACTTGCGTCTTCCCCCTCGAAATTGCCCACATCAAGTCAAGTAAGGAAACTTTGAAGAAGGCACTCCATTCACCTAACCTGGATGGTCTAAAACCATGCATCATGCATTCCTCATTCTTCTTGCTGTGTTTTAAATTTGTCATTTAGAAAACCTGATTTGGGAGTCCATTCTTGTATTAGGCATTCATGATGCTCCAACACCTTTTGCATTCTCTGTCAACTGCACTTTCTTCTTGGACAGTGTTCTCTCTTGCTTATGCTAATTATAACATCCCAAAACTACAAACATGTTGGTTTCTATGTTTAATTGCCAATGAGAAGTTTGCGTCTAACATCTGCAGGATGTGATGTTGAATTGTACACATTTCTTGTGAAACTTGCACCGCCATTCAACTATTGCTATGAATTACCTAGTCCTGATCACTGATGCTAGCGCATCAGCAACAAAGCAGAAAGAACAGAAAGAGTTTTAATCATTCCATTCATATGAATTTGAACCATTTGGGAAATTTTGGCCCTTTGTGTTTTTTTGTTCTCAACACTAACATTTGACTGAATGTTACATCCATGGGTTGCCTGCAGGAAAATGTTGCAATATTTGCTGCATTTCAAACCCCCCCCCCCCCAAAAAAAAAAAAACACAGAAACTCATTTAAAACTGGTTGGACCCCTCAAATAACTGAACTGTTGTGCTTGGACTCCTTTATTTTCCCAGCCATCTGCATGTCAATGTGACATGACATAGCATGGATGTCAGGAACTATGCTTTAGTGGTGCACTTATCCGTGCCCAACATGCATCTGTGCCTGACACTCTCATTTGATTCCATCCAAAGTAGTATTAAAACTACTTATGTTAGCACTAGCAGGTGACGATCTAGGAATGTCACTATGTATGGAGGCACATCAAAAGTTGCTTAGACTCTTTTATTTTCCCTGCCATCTGCATGTCAATGTGACATGACATAGCATGGGTGTCAGGAACTATGCTCTAGTGGTGCACTTATCCGTGCCCAACATGCATCTGTGCCTGACACTATCATTTGATTCCATCCAAAGTAGTATTAAAACTACTTATGTTAGCACTAGCAGGTGACGATCTAAGAATGTCACTATGTGTGGAGGCACATCAAAAGTTTCTCCACTACATTTTTCACATTTTGTTGCTCTCAATTGCTTCTTGATGAGGATTGTCAATTATGGAAAAACGACATTTGGTGCTGATGCACCATGCATTATAGGGAGAGAGAGAGGAGAGAGATATATAGGTATGTGAACAAACTAATTCACCAGAATATATGAGGTTGTGTAATTAGTTAAGCAATAATTATGTCTTATCTAGCTTCTATCAGGTTTATAAATAGAAAATGCCTGAAAATCTGAATATCAATTTAATGGAAGATATCTTAAATCAGTTGGCTCCTTCTCCGTGGAGTATTTATGCTAGCCCCATGGGAGTTTATGTGATATTTGAAAAGAGAAACAGACTGAAAAGACAGTATGTCTACAAATTTCCCTCAGTTCTAGCCAAATCATTCACTGGCAACTGTGATCTTCAATTTTCAGACCTCCTAACAACACTATCACGTTTCTATCTATAAATGTTGTTGCAGGCTCCGAGTCAATGCCATTCAAAAATGTCACCATCTCTGTTTTCTTGCTGGGTTGGATGATGATTTGCTTTTGAAATCTATGGAGTGTGCCTCCTAGTCATTTTCTTATTAATGCATGGTTTACCTATCCCAAGAAACACAGATTCTTGTTGATGACTTGTTGACAGTAAATATTTTTATCTGGAAAAATTATAGGTGTTGTTAATTAGTCCTCAAACCCTATCGGACATGCTGAAAAATTTAGTGGTGAAAAGGGTCAGATATGGATGGGGGTTGGGAAACTGGCTTGAGAAGAATCTGATCCCTTGAATTTCATATCCCCTTATAAGTAGTTAGGCAGATGAGAATGTAAGGTCCGAAATGTTAAACTAAATCGAGCTTATATTTTTCAAGCTGGTTCTCAAGTTTCTTCCATATGTGGCTGAATTCTTGTTCCTAGAACCTTAATTAGCCTTGATCATGATGCAGTTTTTTAATCAAACAAAAACATGTGTGTGTTCCATTGGGCCAACACTGTGCCTTTATCTCCCAAGATAAAACATATTATTCGGTGTCTGATTAATGTTGGGCCCTATGATTCAGGTAAGGAAGTCTATGTGCCGAATCAAGCACGTACTTACTGAAAGAGCAATTGAAGAACCAGATCCCAGAAGATCTGCTGAGATGAAGAGGATGATTAACGCCCTGTGATGGTATTGTCCTTATATGTCGGCATTGATTTTGGTCTGTTGACTGCTGTCAGAAATAGCTTCTTGCTTGGGTATAAGGCAAGGAGCTTCCAATCATTCAAAAAATATCTGCAGTTTTAAAAAAGACATGTTGCAGACTTTTGGTGCTCGGAGTAGTATGAATAGGCCATTGTGGCTCTGGTTTTGGTTACTGAACTTGGCATAGAATGTGCATGCATGGCCCCTTCATTGAAAATTGTGTGTGTTTATTGTGCTTGTTTATTGCAAGAGTTAAGAAATTCCTAGTCTTACCTTGCCTTGCTAAACTTAAAAGAGTTATCGTGTTTTTAAGCCTCTTGGTTCATGGCGATATAAAAGTGAGCATAGGAAACGACTATTGAAGGACGACCCTCTCAAGGTAATAAGTTCTTTGAGGTTTGGCTTCAACCTGGTCCCTAGTTTAGTTTGAATATGAAGCTGCAATTACTCAGGCTCTGAAAGCACTTCGATTTCAGTGTATATAAATGCAACTTTGATGAAAACTTACTATTACAGACGCTCAATCAATTTCATGCAGCTCATCAACTTCTGAGTTGGCTTCTGAACTGGTTTGGTGAAAATTTGCTCTGACTCACATGGCACCGAAAACAGGTGTGCCATTCAATTCATGTGGTTGGTTTTCACTATGACATGAATGAGGTAATTTAATGGACCCTTTGAAATAATGGTTGCGACCAGTCAAAAGATGCTTATGTTTATACCATTTGCATGCCACTCAATATGTATGCTCATGAAAACCATTGTTCATGATACCCACATTTGCTTATGCAGATAAAGTTCACATATGTTGATGTCTACAATAATTTAATATACCTGCGTTTGTGTTAAGATTTTGCTCTAATTGGAGCAAAAAGCGCCTCTAGCAGAGGTGATTATCCCGACTAAAACAAATGTAAGCCCCACATTTTTTTTTCCATCATCGATATTTGGAATCATACTATGACTAATCCAATTCGAGCGGTCGTATTTTGGGGGTGATTCTTTCAACGTAATCTATTTCTTTTTTAAGTTTTGAACCTGAGACTTAATTAAGAGATTTGACTCTTTATCTTACTAGTCCGATTATCTATTGGTGCATTTGAAAAATCTAGACTAAAATCAATTCACTAACTGAAATCAACGTATCGTGGGTCTAGCGATAGGGCATTAGATTCTGTCAATTAAAATTTTGAGTTTAAGTTTTTGGAATGAAAAAGCAGACATTGGGAGAGTTAGCTTCTAAATTGATTCTCATAGATGTTTGATCCGAATTGGTTAGAATTTTAGATATCGATGATTAAATAAAAAAAAACGCTAGCCCTACATCTTTTATAAAAAATGAAAAAAAAAAGAAGAAAATACATCTTCCGTGGTTCTCTCATATGCATATGATGCTCTGCACCATTAAGCAACAAGAAATAGGTACTTTTTGGACCTTGAAAGTAATTAATCAAGTTCAGAAAATAATCATTTTCTAGACTAAGTACCCACGAAACAAAAGAAGGAAATCTACAAATTTCCATCCCATGTTCAATGACTTGTTCTATATTCTTCATATGGAATCAAAATTGTACTTCAAGTTACTCTCTTGTCACAACCTGAACTCTTCTCATGGTCTTTTTCAAAAGTGAGATTACAAAAATGGCTATTTAATTGAAAAAATGAACACAACCTACAAAAAGCCAGGCAACGCAGTCACTCTCAAAATCATTTTCACTTACTACTTACTGGGCGTTGAAAAATTGTCCTGGGAGAAAGGAAAGCAACTCCTTAACCTTATTCACAAAAATGGCAAACTCGGGAAAGTGGTTTCTAGAAACTAGAAGCCAAACCCAATGTTCCCTTTTGTTTTTGATGTCATTTTTGGCATTTACTTTCTGAGAACTGTTTTTCTTGTTTTAGGAAGCAATGAAAGCAAATGAAGCTGTCTGTTTTGCCCCTAGACATAGGGATGCAAATGGAAGCCAGTAATTTGTGAATTAACTAACAACATGTTCGGGTTTCTATTTAATTTCCCTTGTTAATTTAATTAAACCCCGAGCATGAATAATAGGCTTAACTTCGGTGCAGGTTCAACCTTTTTTTTTTTATTGAATTAATCGATATCTAGAGTTATATTTTAATTAATTCGACCAGAATACTGTCGGGTCCAATTTAGAGGGAGGTTCTCTCAATATATATTTTTTTATTCTCAAAAATTTTGAATAAAAAATTTGATTAATGGATTTAGCATTCTTACATATTAGGGACGATTATGTATTAATGGACATGTTCAACTTTTTTTAAATTATTTAAGGTGGAAGGGTGTTTGCGAACGTTCTCCTTTTTATGTTACTACAAGAGTTTATACCATTTTCAACGATTTCGTTATCTCACTCTATTAATTATAAAATATCTGATTTGAATTATAATTTTAAGTATGTATTTTTGTAAATAATTTCTATTATTTAAACTCAAATTTAGAATTTTAAAATTTCAGAATTTATTTGTTTAGATTCATTCAAAACTTAAGATTTTTTATTCAATTAATTAATTAATAAAATATTTAATCTTATTTAAAACTTAATTTCAGAATAATAGAGAGTGAGTTTAATAAATTATTGACATTAAACGAATGAGTTACGTGTTTCCCTTTTTTTTATAATTTATGAGTTTTTTTTTTTAATAATAAAATAATTTTATATTATTAACACGTGGGCAGTAATGATTGGTGGTGAGTCATGTAACCAACCTCGCGGGTGATGCAATGATTTTCCCTAGTAAACACATGCGACAACAAAAGTGGCAAAAGGGGAGGGGGGGCGGGGGGCCGAAAAATGATTGTGTCCACTGACAGAAATCACTTACCAAAATGAAAATGAAGATCTCTCATCCTCTGCTTCCTCAGACCATTTTGGATTTTAAATCAAAACAAAAAGTCAAAACCTCCCCCACATCCGTCAACAATACCCGACGAAGTCCAGTCACACTCCCCACGTTTTCATCGCCTCTATGTAACCGGCGGGTCGCTTTATCGTTACCCTTGCCCCAACTGCCCGATCTGCCCTCTCGAAACTGCCCGGCTCTAACCAAAGTACCAAGTACGACCTTTCCTTTTGCCGTCTGGCGAGGTCTCAGGCACACACAAAAACACCATTTTCTTCTCTCTCTCTCTCTCTCCTCTATTTCCCGAAATTTTCTCTCTCTATCTTCTCTCTCTAGATCGTGGAATTCTCTCTCCCCCTCTCTCGTGTTTTAAAAGGCGGCTTAAGTTTGTTCCTCTCTCTCTCTCTCAAATCGGATCTGGGGATTAGATCGAGGAATTGATTGGAGATTGAAGAAACCCTAGAATTTGGGGAATCCGTTAAAGGCGATCCGGGTTTTGAAAATTAAGAGTTTTTGGGTTCTTGGTGCGTGTGAAGATTGGGAATTGAAGGGGTTAAGGAATTTGGGAAACCGAAGAAACCCTAGAATTTGGGGGATTGGTGAAAGACGATCTGGGTTTTGAAAGTTCGGGGCTTTTTGGTATTGGGTGTGTGTTCGAAGATTTGGAAAATTGAAGGAACCCTAGAAATTGGGGAAGATGCGATCTAGGGTTTGAGAAGTAGAGTTTTTGGTGAAATTGGTGATTGTGATGGTTGGAATTAGGGTTGAGGAAGATAAAAAAATAGGGGAAGATGCAAGAAGGGGATTGGTATTATGCTGGTGCATGGAAGGGAATGTGAGGCTAATAGGAGACGGCGTCGTCGGCACATGTGGTCTGTCCCTGTGACGACTACTCTAGCTGATGATTCTAATTCATTCTTCAAGGTATTTACTTGGTGGGTTTTTTTTTTTTTTTTAATTTTTATGCTTATCTTCTGTTTATGTTTGTAATTTTGTCATACTTGTGAATTTCAATCAATGCAAATTTGGTTGTTTCCTGGGTTTGTGCACCATTGTGATTGTGTTGTTCGATCAATGGTCTTGTTATGGTGTTCATTTCAACCAATTAGGTTTAGTTTGTGTAAAAGTTTTAGATTTTGTTTTGTTTTGTTTTTTTTTTTGTGATGGAACCATTGTTTGAGTTTATAATGCAACAAATGGTCCTTTTTTTTTTCTTTTTTTTTCTTTTTTTTTCCTATGATGGAGTGCACATGGCTTGTTCTTTGGAGAATTTAATTTGTTGTAATTAGGTCTAATTTTGTCAAATCTGCGAGTTTCAATAATCAAGGTTGTCTATTTTAAATTTTGCAAAGTTGCTATTCTGTGGCAGTTTGTGTTGTTTGAAATTTGTTGTGTGATAAATTGTCTTGTTTTGATGTCAATTCAGGATAGATTTTTCTAGAAATTTAGTTTTTTGTTACTTTTATCCGATAGAGCAACAGTAAAATTAAGAGGTTTGAATTTGGATTCTTGTACTATTTCATTAATTGAACAGGAAGGAAGTGTGAAAGTCGGGACTGAATATGTGAACTCTAATTGAATGGCCAATCTGAGGTTAAATCTATATTATGTGGAAGTTGGGTTGTCTCACTGGGACTTAACATCTTGCTCTAATGGGGCGATGAGAATTGTTATTCTGCCACTTTGTTGTTAGTTATAAAGAGATGCCTCAATTTTCTTGATGTTTTCCTGGTTTAATAATTTTACAATTGGGAGTGTGATATAGTAAATGGGTAAATTGAATTTAGCATTGCGGTCTAAAACTTTTACAGCTCTATGGATATTTAATAAGCTTGTAAAATCTTGGGGGGGGGGGAATGTAACGTTCCTTAAATTATATGTATCAAAAACTGTACGATTAGAACCTCAGGTTTTCTGGAGGAGACAAGGTCAAAGTTTGTGCCTTGGCAAGGTTAAAATTTGAATGTTCTGGAACATAGTCATGTTTGGTAAATTATGCCAAGCATGGGAGCAACTGTACTATCAAAATCAATGAAGAAATGACTTTCTTCTTGAGATCAAGAAGCATGCCTTTTATTTTTCCCTTTAGGCAATTGAAAATGTGTTTGGCAAAATATCAGTATTTATGGACCTCCATGGTTATTTATAGCATAAGTGTTGCCTCTCACCTTAAGCCATAAGCGCATCTGGGAACTGATTTACATTTTCCTGGGTATTTCTTGGAATGCAGTTTGCTTTATCCTTTTTAACCGCCTAAAGGACACATTTTCTAATAATCAGTACTTTTTGTGAACGATTTATATTGATCGCTTTTTGCAATAAACATTTCTGCATTCACTTATGCGTTAAGATCAGTCTTGCCAATGGGGTTTTCCAGTATCATGTGAATTGTGCAGTTGCAATCCAAATGAATGGAGGAAAGCAGTCGGTGATGTGGTGATTTGAGGGGGGGAAGGGGAAAGAAATGAGAAACTTTAAGTTACTCAAAATAAGTTCTTGACTAGCTGATTGTTGAGCGGTTGATTCTTCTTCTGAAATTAAGAAAAGTTTTGTGGACAGTTGATTGGGGGACTTAGGTTGGAACATATCTCATGAGGCATATTTGTGCAACCCTTGCTTTATCCTTTTTTTATTATTACTTTCGGTTTCTGACCCTTTTGTTGATTCTGCTTAAATTAGCGCTTACAGTTCCCCTACCTCCTCTCTAACAGGATTAGTCCTATCACTTTCTAAGAATACTTTTCATGCTGGCAGGATGGTCGCAAGATCAGTGTTGGTGATTGTGCACTTTTCAAACCGCCTCAGGGTTCCCCGCCGTTCATTGGAATAATTCGGTGTTTAGCAGCAAGTAAAGATTCCAAAGACCATAATTTGAATTTGAGTGTCAATTGGCTCTATCGACCTGCTGAAGTAAAGCTTGGCAAAGGCGTCCTTTTGGAAGCTGCGCCAAACGAAGTCTTCTATTCCTTTCACAAGGATGAGATACCTGCTGCATCGTTACTCCATCCGTGTAAAGTCGCATTCCTTCCTAAAGGTGTTGAACTTCCTTCAGGGGTATCCTCATTTGTGTGCCGTCGGGTCTATGACATTGCAAACAAGTGTTTATGGTGGCTAACTGATCAAGATTATATTAATGTAAGTTTAAATTTCTCTTTGTTATTTTTTGGAGTAGTATTACACTAAAATTTGTATCTTTCGTATTTTCAGGAGCGACAAGAAGAAGTAGATAAGTTGTTATTTGAGACTCGAATAGAAATGAATGTTACAGTGCAGCCAGGTGGTCGTTCTCCAAAGCCAGTTAATGTTCCATCCTCAATGTCACAATTAAAATCTGGTTCAGATAGTGTGCAGAATAGCAACACAGCTGTTCCTTCTCAAGTTAAGGGAAAGAAGCGAGAACGAGTAGATCAGAGCTCTGAGCCCATCAAACGGGAGCGTTCATTCAAAACTGATGAGGTTGATTCTTTTCACTCACGGGATGGCATGTTGAAGTCTGAGATTGCGAAAATTACTGAAAGGGGTGGGCTTATAGATTCTGAAGGTGTTGAGAGGCTGGTGCAGCTCATGCAACCTGAGAGAACTGACAAGAAAATTGATTTGACTGGTCGCTTAATACTTGCTGGTGTTATCGCCGCAACAGATAGGTTTGATTGCCTTGGTAGGTTTGTGCAGCTCAGAGGTCTGCCCATATTGGATGAATGGCTCCAAGACATCCATAAAGGAAAGATAGGTGATGGTAGTAGCCCAAAGGAGAGTGATAGACTGGTTGAGGATTTTCTCTTAGTTTTACTTCGTGCTCTGGATAAGCTACCTGTTAATTTAAATGCTTTACAAATGTGTAATATTGGGAAATCTGTAAATCACTTGCGTAGTCATAAGAACTTGGAAATTCAGAAGAAAGCTAGAAGTTTAGTTGATACTTGGAAGAAACGTGTTGAGGCTGAAATGAATATCAATGATGCAAAGTCGGGCTCAAATCAGACAGTTCCATGGTCTGCCAAACCAGGACTTACTGAAGTTTCTCATAGTGCGACCAGACGCACAGGTGGCTCATCTGAGGTTGCCATGAAGGGCTCTGTACTGCAGCCTTCTGCATCTAAAGCTTCAGGTAAGCATCAAGGGGAAGTGGTTGCCAAGGCTGCAACTAGCCCTGGAGGACCTAACAAGTCTGTCCTGATGTCTAACACAAAGGATCAACAGCCAAGAGCACCTGTTGGTGGTTCTTCTGAACCCAATCAAACAACTGCAAAAGATGAGAAGAGCAGCAGTTCTAGTCAGTCGCATAATAATAGTCAATCTTGTTCCAGTGACCATGCCAAAGCAGTGGGTTTCTCCGGGAAGGAAGATGCAAGAAGCTCAACCGCTGGGTCAGCGAGTATGAATAAGGTTTCAGGTGCTCATCGGCATAGGAAATCTATGAATGGCTTCCCAGGAAGTAACATCTCTGGTCATAAAGAATCTGGGTCAAACCGAAGTTCCTCCCACAGAAATTCGGCTCCTGAAAAATTATCACAATCTGGTCTAACATGTGATAAGGCATTTGATGCACCTAATATTGAAGGGAGCAGTCACAAGCTTATAGTTAAGATCCCAAATCGAGGCCGCAGTCCTGCACAAAGTGCTAGTGGAGGATCTTTTGAAGACCCCTCTATTATGAACAGTAGAGTTTCATCCCCTGTTCTTTCTGAGAAGCATGAGCAATTTGATCGTAATAGCAAGGAAAAGGGTGATGCTTATAGAGCTAATGCTGCTTCAGATGTGCATACTGAGTCCTGGCAGAGTAATGATTTCAAAGATGTTCTAACTGGATCTGATGAGGGGGATGGATCACCTGCTGCTGTAACTGATGAGGAGCATGGCAAAACTACTGATAATGGTAGAAAAATGATAGAAACATCAATAGCTGCTTCCTCTTCATCAGGTAACGAACTTAAGCCAGGGAAATTACATGATGCTTCTTTCAGTGCATTGATTGAAAGTTGTGTGAAGTGCTCAGAAGCTGATACATCTGTTCCTGTTGGGGATGATGTTGGAATGAATCTGCTTGCAAGTGTTGCTGCAGGGGAGATGCTCAAGTCCGACCCAGTTTCACCAAGTGCTTCTCCGCAAAGAGATGCCCTTGCCATTGATGGTTCTTGCACCGGCAATAGTGTCACGGTAAAAGAATCAAGTAGTAACGAGAATGCTCGGGAACAAGGTCGGACTAATGATGGTACTGGTGGTACAGGTAATGTTGAGATGCAGGTGGCTGTTGAGGGTAATTCATTGTCTAAGGATGGCTTGCAACATATAGCTAGAAAAGAATCAGCTGATCTATCTGGAGACTGCAAAGTCATTTATCCCATTTCGGAAGGGAAGCCAGTGGCAGATTGCAAAGATACCTTTGATGCTTCTAGTAACAAGTTGCCTTTAATTTCAGTGCCAGGTTTGGAATCCCATAGAAGAAAGGATGAAGCGACTGTTTCTCCCTCCATGTTTGAGTCAGTGGTAAAAACAATCAGTAATGGCACAAATGGAGGTGATTGTAAGCAACTTAATGAGAAACAGCCAATTGTTTGTGGGGTGAATGTTGATGACACTTCAGTTGCTAAACCAACAGCGAGAAGTTCTTTGCCAGCTGAAGACAAGGTAAGTGTTTCTTCCTGTGTAGAAGTTGGGAAGGAAGCTGTTGAAGGTTTGTCCAGACCCTTATTAGATGTTGATGGAGAATGCAAGAATAATATGCTTGAGAATGATAGGTCTAAAAGTGGAATCATGCCAGAGTTAAAGCCGCTAACAGTGAGTATGCATTCTGAAATGACAAAGAGCACCGATGAAAAAGGGTTGGTCCTTACTGGTTCTTGCGAGGATCGGGCTCCAGAAAATATATATGTTTCCAAGGAGGAAAAGCCTGATGATGTGGTTGCGAAGAACCATTCTAGTAGGCCGGATAATCAGAGAGCTGGGAAGGAAATTGAAGCTTCTCCAACTTGTGGTAAAAAAATCATATCAGCATCTGGTACAATGATGGCGGATAGGAAGAGTGAGTGTCAGGAGGATAATTCAGAAGGTAAAGAGGTTCTTGAGCACTTTTCTGGAGGGGATCCTGTTGTCAGAGATGAAGCTACAATTGCTGCACAGCAAACTGAGTTACATGGAAGAATGAGAGTACCTAAACCAAATGGTGCAGATGCTGGTGAATCAGATGAATGTGTGTCCACTACAGTTGATGGTTCCTTCTCTGCTATGGACAACTCAGATCCGGATGCAAAGTTGGAATTTGATTTGAATGAGGGCTTTAATGCTGATGATGGAAAATACGGCGAGTCAAACAGTGTGGTGGCTCCTAGCTCTTCAGGTGCAATTCATATTATTAACCCCTTGCCTATTCCTGTTCCTTCAGTGTCCATGGGACTTCCAGCTCCAATCACAGTGAAGGGGCCTTTTATGCCACCAGAGGATCTGTTGAGAAGTAAGGGAGAATTAGGATGGAAAGGGTCAGCGGCCACGAGTGCCTTTCGGCCAGCTGAACCCAGAAAGGTGTTGGAGACACCAGTTAGCACTGCTAATGTTCTGCCTTCCAATTCTACAGTTATAAAACCTGTACGTGCACCATTAGATTTTGACCTGAATGTGCCAGATGAAAGAATTCTTGAAGATCTGGCCTCCCAAAGTGCCGCTCCTGATACTTGTCACATGTCAGAAGCTGCAAACAGTCGTCATGTAACTTGTGATGAGATGGCAAGTTCTCAACCTGCTCGTTCTTCTGGAGGGCTTGATCTTGATTTGAACCGAGCTGATGAAGCCACTGAATTGGGACCACAGTTTTCAACAACAAACCATCGTAGGATGGAGGTTCCCCTTCTGTCTGTGAAACCATCTTTGTCGGGCACAAATTCTATTGTTGAGATGAGTGCTAGAAGGGACTTTGATTTGAACAATGGGCCTGTTCTTGATGAGATGGGTGCAGAATCATCTGCCTTGAGCCAGCATTCGAGAGGTGCCTTTCCATCTCAGCAGCCTCTTGCTTCCATGAGATTAAATAATGCAGATCTTGGGAACTTTTCGACATCTTGGTTTATTTCAGGGACCACGTATCCAGCTGTCACAATTCCGTCAATTTTGCCTGATAGAGAGCAGCCCTTTTCAATTGTTTCTTCTGGTGGTGCACAAAGGATGTTAGGCCCCCCCACAGGTGTCAATCCATTTAGTCCTGATGTTTTCCGGGGTCCAGTATTGTCATCCTCTCCAGCAGTGCCATTTCCCTCTACCCACTTTCAGTATCCCTTCCCTTTTGGCACTGTACCTTCTGCAACGTTTCCTGGTGGCTCAACAACATACACAGATTCATCGTCTGCTGGGAGGCTTTGTTTTCCTGCTGTTCAGACATCATTACTTGGACCTGCTGGTGTGATTCCATCGCATTTTCCTAGACCTTATGTTGTAGGCCTTCCAGATGGTGGCAATGGTGGTGGTGTTGAAAGCAATAGAAGGTCCGGAAGACATGGTCTAGACCTTAACGCTGGCCCTGGTGGTGTAGATGCAGAAGGGAGAGATGAAGCATTGGCTCTGCCATCTAGGCAACTCCCTGTTGCCAGTTCACAAGCCCTAGCAGAGGAGCAAGCAAGGATGTTCCATATGGCTGGTGGTGTTTTAAAGAGGAAGGAACCTGAGGGAGGGTGGGATTCTGACAGGTTTAGCTACAAGCCGTCTTCTTGGCAATAGGATTTTCGTAGGGCAGAATTTGGTGACTTTTTAAATCCTTGGTAAGTTTTCTTTATGAGCCGTGTCAGCTAGGGCACATGGCACATGTTTGCAAAAAGCAATCATGCATTTACTAAAAATGAACCAAGGATTATACCTTTTATCCTACTTGTGCATTTCTCCACTTCATTCATTAGAGAGTCAATTTAGGTGGGAGGACCAAGAAGTTGGTGGTTTTGCTTATTTTATCAGAGCTTCTTGTGCAGGAGCACCCAGAAAAGAAGGGGGTGCATATCCTTTCAGTTGGTTCCTTCTAATGTTGTTTTTGAAGAATGGCATGTGGGTGTGATTCCGGGTAGTATCATAGCCACTTCATGTCTCATATTTTCTGGTTTTAGTTATGTTGGCCCAGCTTGGCCCCCATTCCCACTAGTTGAATATGGCACTTTCTAATTGTGCTTTTTCTGTAATGTGGTAGAGCTTAGAGATTACTCACATTGATTACAGTGTTCTATAATGTTCATGTGGGAAAACATGGATGATTGGTAATTGAAATTTATTATTCCCAATAACCATAAGGTTGCTGATTTTGATTTTTGATTTTTTACTTCTTCCTTCCTAAGAGACGTCTCTGTTTTATATATATATATATATATTCTCGGTGTTATTTATTTATTTATCATTGGGAATAATATAATGTTAAAACTAGGAAACCAGAGGATTGTCTGATGAAATTAAGGTGGAAATCAGGAGGCAGAATGCTATGGGACTTTGCTTGTGCTTTTTGTATTTGATGGAAGTTTAGATCTAGATAAAGTACTTCAATAATTTTCATTTTGCTATCAAAACCTTTCTATTGATCCACACACCATTCATTGTTCCTCTTTTCATGTTTCCAGTTATTTGAGAACACGCAACTGCTTGCTCCTGGAAGTCGCCATCTAATTTTCGCGATCAGAGGATGGGTGGTAAGTGAGTTATTTGATGTGTTCATAGTCTCCAATCCCCATCTCTGTCACTGTATGAAAAATATTTTTAAGGTGTCTTTCCAGGGTCTGCAAGCTGTTTGTGTTTTTTGATCAGCTTTGGGTGGCTGCCAGATAATTTTCCCCATTTAGATATATTACTGTTGGAAAGCATTTGCCTGTGCTGCCCAGGCAATACTTGATTCCCGCACTGTTGTTCAGTACTCAAATTGTGAATTGTTGAACTTAACACCACCTTTAGCCAAACATGGATATTGGATTTGTGAACTACAAACACAAGCCCTTTGTACGTGTCATGCCGTTAATCTCTCTCCCTTAGGACTTTTTTTTTTTTTTTTTTTTTTTTTTTTTTAAATTTTTTTCCTCTTCCATTTGCACATATAAGAAGGGTGACAAATTTTTGATAGTTGAGTTTTCTTATTCTTGCATATGTTTAGTTGTGTTGCCCGATGATGTGTAATTTTGCTTTGTTTCATGATATAATTCAAGCTTCGTGCAGTACCATATGCAACCTCTCATGTTTTTGACAAATCCTGGGAAAACCCTACATTATGAGACTGCTTATTTTGGTCTACATCTTTTTTTCCTTTTTCGGTTGGGGAGGATGCTTTTCTAGTTGCTGTTTGCGGATGGTTCACACCCTTGGTGTAGAATTATGATGTTGGAAACTATGGCTTGTAATAGAGATCCATTTGCTCGTGAACATGATCTGAAACTATATACATGAACTAGTAATTTACTATGATACTTTACCTGGACTATTTGATTGGAGAATGTTTTGATCAAGTTTTCCTCTCTGCTTGAAAGTAGGTGTTTTGGTGATGCAGTCCATTTTTGTAGTGATTATGTGTGGGTGCGAAACTAGGAGTCATGCATATTGCAACTGCTTCTACAGCTTGTAGTGCTCCTACTTGGTACTTACATTTTGTTGACACTATGCTTGATGTGAGTTACAGCAGGATTGGTATCTAAAGCCATGGGGTTGGGCTAAGCTGATGCCTATGATGCTGCTGATCCTTCCCACTCCACAACAATGTTAGGGGGTTATTTTGCCCGGAAATCGCTGGACAATGCTAATATCTCATTACAAGAAGATAGCTTGGGATGTTTTTCACATTGACTGTACATTCATTTTTAGTTTTAGATGGTGTAGCTTTGATTTGAGGTATGCATACCTGGCAGGGTTTTCTTGCACTTGTACCTGTGATAGGTGACTCAGAATGATTTGAGTTCAACATTTGTAAAAGGACACACTACACAAAACGCCCGTATCTATACTCATGTTGACAAGTTAAATAATTGTGCCCCTTTTAAATTATGATAATGACTATACATCGGCCTAGGTGAAAATTCTATGTTTTTATACTTACAAATTACCCCTCTTAGGGGACAGAAATGGCCAATTTATGGGACTCTGCTTCTGGATTACTAAGTAGTGTCTTTATTGTCCTGTGATACATGGTTGTTGGGGAAGTGGATTCACATGGCTTGTGGGCACGATGATGACTGCAGTTTCATGACAAGGTAGCCAACATTTGTTGAGCTATGGGAAGGGTGTTGACAACATTCTGTCTATGCACTTCATAGAGTGGATGAGGTGTTGGGGTAGAATTGTCTAAGAAAATGGTTCAAATAGATGTTGAAATGAGAGAGAAGGGATCTTGTCTTCCAACAACTGACAGAATATCAGTTGTAATATCCAAAATACAGCAATCAAAGGTAGTATAGTGGATACTGACTTTACTGCAGTCACAAGATCCCTACAGCTGAAGGGATGATAATGCATGAACCTACCTTGCAATATAAGCAATATAGAACAATTTTTTTGTGTTGGAACTTGACCCAAATGTATGAGAGGCTCATGTATATATCTCAAAGTTCTGGTATAGCATATTTTTATTTTCTTTTTCATTGTTTTTATTATTATTTTTTTAATTATTTGAGAATAGTGATGATATGTTTAATTAATTCTCTTAATAATCTATCAATGAACGTGATATTTTTTAATTATTTTCTCAGTCTTGCAAACATTATAATAGGGAAAAGTTATTTTTCGCCACCACCTACATTGGAAGAAGTGGGGTAGATTGTCTTTTAAAATGGTTCAAATACATGTCGCAATGTGTGAGAGAGAGAGAGAGAGAGAGAGAGCGCCTGTAAGTGCTCATTTTTCAAGAATTAAATGTTTGATCCTTTACAATTAACAAACCTCAAACTGACAAATTGAATAAGAATTATCAGTTGTTCCTAGTTTCTAAATAACTCAGAGAAAACCTATTCAAACATGTAAAATATCCAAATAATATTCTGCATTACGTGTCGGAAGGAAGACTGCAATCACAAGATCCTAACGGCTTCGACTTCTAAAGCCACATGTTTCACTTGAAGCAGACAAGGCTCCTCGCTTCTAAGACATTCCTGGCAGAGGAAGAGACAGGTGTATTAGTTCAAAGAGGACTTATGTTTCAAATCCGTGAAAAATAGACGGAAATAAAGCAATGTTCTCCCAGAGCACAAAGATGAAGGAACAATCCCAAGTAAATCCCGGGAGACAAATTCATATATAATACTTCACTTCTTCCGAAAAAGCTTCTCATAGTTGTTCAAATGAAGTCCTAACTTCCTTTCCTCAAGATTAATTGGTACCATCCATAAAGGAGACATGCAGGAGTATATCATTATGGAAGTTAGAGTAAACTCAATGTTGACAGAGAACCCATTGATTTAGACCATAGACATGTTCTTATGGAGTGAAATTTTATGGCAGGATCTTGGCTTTTAGGTCATTTTAGTTATAAGACTGTAATATCTAATTGAGCCAACAACGATGAGCAAGAAACTCATAGCGGCAGAAAACATTTGACATAAACAAACAAAAGCTGCTTAGGACAATGCAATGCACAAAAATAGTTCCATGCTTGAGAAGCTGAAATAGACAACTAGTTACAAGCCATCACTGTGATCCCTTCAGATGCCTCAAATAGGGGGAATGAAGGCAGAAAAGGCACTGCATTCTTGAGTATATGCATTTCCAACAATATCCCCCCAGTGTAACATAAAGAATAGGGAGCCAAACCACCGCCCCGGCTCTCAGTCTTAAGCTCAACACAGGCTCAACCCCGTAGGTGACAATAATGTGATTTCACATTCCATGCAACTTAAAACCATGCTGACATCCTCCATTGTCACAGGTCCTAATCTTTTGAAATACGCTCATTTCTCATCTTATCTATACGCTCATTGCAATTTGAAGGAATTTATGATCCCATAATGGTCAGAAAGCTCTCTTCCACTTTGCCCACTCCCCCAGCCTATCCTATGAGCCACATCCTCAAAGTTTACATCCTTTAAGATGATAAAAGATTATGAGACAAACGAAAAGACCTCCTTGCTCATTTCATCTCAGTATATGGCATTGCCCATTAAATTAAAGTTGATTACACCTAACATCTAAATTATTATTGAACATTGAATTCCTCTTGTAGCTGGGATTCCAAGGTCGTTACAAATTGTCATATCTCTGGTTCCTCTGCAGAAGGTATCCCCCCCCCTCATGTTATATAATTTTGGGTCTGCTGACAGAGGATACTTCACTTCTTTCTTCTCATCAATCCTCTAAGTCCCTTATCATTTAAGCTGCAAACTTTGAGTAATCCCATCTGGCTAGTCATAACATTTTCTACCTAAAATAAATGCTTATTGCACAATCATTGATTTCAGTTCAGAATTAGTACACATGCACAACTCCCATTTTTTTTTTTTTTTTTTTTGGGAGTTATGAAGATGCCAATTGTCTCCAATTACAAATTTTTTCAGTACATTAATTTGTGACTAGCCTGCAGTATGCTTCCCAATAATTTTCAGTTTTATATTGTTTTTTGTTCTACTGGAAAAGCAAAGATTAAAGGCTTTCACTTCTATGTTTATAATCTTGCCCACCAAGATATTAAAATCATGATACTTCTAATTGGAAGTTCCAAAATGATCAGAGGTGGTTCTGATCAAATCAACAATTTTATGCTTGCTGATCAATTATAATGGTGATAGAGAGTATAACACTGTGAAACGTCTGGATACCAAGATTGCTGGTAACATATAACTTGTGCTGGACCAACATGCTGACGACATGTATCAAAGGCATATGAATAATGTAAGACAGACTAAATGAATCAAAGGTCAAAATGGACCTAATCTTACTTGGCAATGTAACTTACCAACTTCTAAATTTTTTTTCACTTAATTTGAAAGATATTTTGACCAATTCCAAATTATGCAAGTTTGAAAGATTCCAATTATTTCATGATATGGATTCCAATGAAGGATTTGGTCCATTTGGTCATTGACTTATTCAGTCCATCTGGTATTACTCAATGCCAATAGCAATATAGATGATGTAATTTTATCTTTTCATCATAAAATTTAGAACTTTTAGAGGTACTTCATCAATCTAAGTTTAATTTTGACTGTTAATTTCATGGTGTATGTCATTGACATGTTTTAACGCAGTTGATATCAGGGATGGTGAAAAGAAGATCATTTCTAATGTGTAAACGAATGGCAATGTATGCTAAACCATCACCAATATATAACAAGCAGTTTAGACATGTTTGACGACAGTATAGTTCATTCATTTTTTTGTCAATTTTAATGTGACTCCTTAACCCACATGCGCAGTTTCATCATCAGCACTAAAAGTCTAAGCCTACTCAAACATGGAAAAAATAAAGCACTTCCAATAATAAACGACAGGTGCTCTTCACATCTGAAGAACTCAGCTACTTTAGTACTATCCAATACAAATAAAAAGGGTTGCACATCTGGTTGGTAAAAATAGCAACTTTAACCTAAGTACCGGGGAAACATTTACTACCACACACACAACAGATTACTGTCAGCATGTCAAAAAGTGCTCTTACTTCCCTTTAGCTTAAGATCTAATCAGATTGGAAATACAGATATGTGAAAGAAATGCTTCCAACCATTTACTTCTATGAGTGATGCATAATTGCCATCATTTGTCACCTATGCTAAATATAACAGCAAAACTATGATTAAAACTTAGACAGCAAAAGACAAGAACAGCATCAGACATAAAAGAGAAGGGGACTAACACTAAGCATCCTCTACGTGGCTTTTTCTTCTTTTCCTTTGGCTTCTGTGGTGGTTTGATAACCACCTTGATTGCAGCATCAAAAACCGCTTTCACATTCTGATTCAGAGAAAATGAGTGGTAAAACCATAAAACTTCCACTCTAATAGACTAAAAGCATCTAATTGGCTAACTAGAATATCATATTACAAAGCAATTATGCTATTTAGTGAGGCTTCCACCACCCCTAAACAATGGGAGGAAAGTACTAAAACAATGTGTTGATTGGTGTCTTTTCAGTCACCATTGAGTGTCTAATCATTACTTTCTACATCACAAATCTTGTAAAGTTTAAGCGAATCAAGTACAGTAAGATAGTCACATCTTCCAAAAAAAGCAATCTAGAAACAGATTTCTTAGTGCCAACCTTTTGGTTAAGGTGGTTAGCTAACAGCCCTATTTGAATCAGTAGAAACTTTGATAAAAATAGGGTATAATTGATTTCTATATTAAAGAGCTTTGGGAGTACTCTAAATCAAAGCACAAATAATTATGGTTAGCTACTACACCTTTATCCAAGCTCTGTATCATGTCAGGCAAGGGTATTTTATTCTGGAGAAAACCCTTTTGAGCAGCAAAACAAGGACCATGCCATCGATCTAAAGTGTTTGACCAAAAATTATCTAACTTGTGTTTAGGCACACAATCTTAGTAATCAATGTCAGGTATGTTTCATCTCAATCTCATCGACCTTGTGTCATCATAATGTAGCACCTCACAAACTAGCTGCTAAGGCTTACCAATTAAATGTGTAGCAAATAGTTAAGTTTTCCTTTGAATGACAACAAAGAGCTCCCAGAACAGGTAATCCAGGTATGCATAATGAAATTAATGGAGCTCCTGATTCTTGACATCAAGTGTCACTATGGTAGTGAATGTTCCATTTTGGGTAGGCTCATTTTGAAAAGCTACCAAAAGACTCCTGGCACATGAATCCAAAACTTACAACACGAATTAAACAAATTGCAATAATATATGGTATTTTTATATTACCTGCTGAGTTTTTGAGCTACACTCAATGTAATATGCAGCACCAATTTGTTCACGAAGCTCCTCTCCCTAGTCAAGGACAGTGTGATTATTATCAGCATCGATCAGTACAAGATTTAGATAGAGAAGATTCAGTCAATGACTACAAAAGTCACCTGTGCAGTTGTAACGGGCACCAGTCCAGGATGATCAGCCAAATAGCGCTTGTCCTCACGAAGATCTAGTTAGCAGTCAAAAACAATACACAAGCCACATCAATGAACAAAATCATAGGTAATGATAAGCATCGTAATGAACAATGAGTTTTAAATTCATGTCAAAGGATTGTTTCCTAAATTGTGTTGTAAAATCCGTAAAAGGTCACCTGATGCTAAATTGAAAACCTCCTGATGTCAGATGCTAGCCAGGTGACCCCTATTCAAACCAAAAGAAGTTGGAGCTTGGCTCTGGACTAAGAGCAGTCTGATCTATATTCAGGCAAAGTTTCATCCCTTAACATACAAATGGGGAGGTATCATTTGCAAATGTCTTACATGGTTGGATGATCATTGTTTCTGAGTGCAAAACCACATGATGTTTCAATACCTACAATGTTATACATAAGCTGCAAGCCATACGCAGCCTGTGGCACGTATGGCTCCCCCTAAAAAAGGCAACATTATTCTTGTAAGGATGTTAAAGATAAACATAGATACAATAAGGGCCTTGTTTTATCTTTCAAGCTTTGGAGAAGCTTATAAAAGCCTTAGTCGGCAAAACTCCAGGTGAATAAGCAGCTTATGGAAGTCAAGTAACCAGTTAACCATTAGCAAGAAAATAAAAGAAAAAAGGAAGAAAATAAAAAACAAACTTCAAAGAAAATAATTTGGTGAATATAGAAATGGACCTAATTTATAAGGTGTAAAATCAGAACATATGACGCCTTCCAGCAAGGCATGAACGGGACAGATACTAGAATTCCAACTCCGACATGCTGAAAACTTTGATATCCTAAAAGTTAAAATGGAAGCATGTGCATTCTTGACAAGCAATTGTTCCTTACCTAGTTTTGTGCCGACCAGGACCAACGGGATTCCAGGAGCGAAATGCTGAAGTTCTGGGATCCACTGATGAAACAATTACGTATGAGAAATTACACACAAACATAACCTTAATTGTGGATGCCATAATCAAAAATCAAAAACTCCAGAGGAAATGCACCTTTTTCATTACATTCTCATAGCTAGCACAACTAACTAATGAGAAAGCTAAGACAAATACATCTGCCCCTCTGTAGCTCAAGGGCCTCAATCTATTGTAATCCTCCTGCCCTGTGAATGAAAAAAATGATCCCAAATCCAGAATTTTCCAATTAAGCACCAGTGGACAAATTTAAATAATCAACTTTTATATTATAATCTCCACAAATGCAAATGAAAGTGGAATTAAATCTATGAATAATTGGAAACTGACCAGCTGTGTCCCAGAGACCTAAGTTGACAGTAGTGCCTTCAACGACTACATTAGCACTGAAATTATCAAAAACTGTGGGTATGTAGTCCTGGCAAAATCAAGAAACTTTAAGAACACAGAAAATTCTCAATTGGCTACTTAAAGCAAACATATGAAGAGATGCAATTAAAACCCAAAATTACAACTTAGGAAATAGGAGATAATTTAGGTTATAAAGCATCAGACCCAGATCCAAAAACTTATGATCAACCAATTGAAATAAACCCAGAAGGAGAAAAAAAAAAAAAAAAAAAAAGCAAAAGCCCATCAAAATTTGGAGAAACCCGGATTTCTAATTGTATTAATTTTGCATTGACATTATCCAAAGGGGTGTATGTATGGCCAACAAAATGCACGAACTTTGAGGAACACATAAGCAGACTACAATCGAAGCTCTCAGGAAAAAATTAAAACCCAAATTATAGACTAGGGTGTCAGAGATGGTTGTGGACCATATAGCTCCAGAAAATGAAATAAACCGAGAAAGGAAAAAAAAAAATCAAAATTCGAAGAAACCCAGAAAGATTATTGAGAGAGAACTTACCATGGGAAGCCGGCTTAAAACACCATACCCAGATGCAAAAACAATACTAACCAAAACTTGAAATAACCCTAGAAACGGAAAAAGCAGAACCCATCGAATTTTGAAGAAAACCAAGAGAGATCATTGAGAAAAAGACCACTTACAGTGGGAAACTTGTTACTTGTATAGCAAATAAGCATGCAAGTCTTCCCAACGGCACCATCTCCAACAGTTACACATTTGATAAACCTTGAGGCGCCTGAAGCCATGGAATTGAACAGCGCTCGAACAAGAGAAAGTTGGAAATTATAAAAAAAATAAATATAAAAACAACAGAAAAGAGAAACTCAAAAGGGGGTTTATGGTTCAACAATTTTTTTGCTTTTGAAAAGAAAGAAACAACTGAAACTGGTAATAGATAATTGAGGTTGATCACATGATTCTCACTCTCTCTCTCTCTCTCTCTCTATCTCTCTGCTCTTTGTATGTCGCTGTATACCAACTCCTGCTTTTAGTTTTTAGTACTCATCCGCTCCTGAGGATAGAGATCGGGCATTAATATGGCATATCTTTCTCCTTTTAAGTAATATCCATCCATAACCATATTATAATTTCTGTATATTATTGTTATTTTGACTAAATACTTATTATATCATATGGTAAATTTTTTCTTTGAGGAAGACAGGTTATATTTTGTAATGTAAGTATTAATTAAAGACGAGAGAGAGAGAGAGAGAGAGAGAGAGAGAGAGAGAGTGGTTAAGGTGAAGATGATGCCCCTCTGCACCTGGACCGTCCTCCATGGTCGGCGCACCCGTGACCGGCGCGTGCTGCGCGTGACACCTAATTTGCCCTGTTATAATTAGAGGCGAATATGGGCCTGGCCGGGTTGAAGAAAGAACTTTTGACCCTTAAATTAGGCTGGGGTGATTGCCTCATTTATTTATTTATTTTAATAAAAAAAATATAACTAAACAGAGTCGAATTAAAATAAAGAGAATCAAATTAGAGAAGAGAAAATTGAACCGTAGATATTCATCAATTAATTTATTAGTTTTGATTAATTCAATTTGATCTAACTGTCGATCTATTAAAGAATAAATTTTTTCTGTTCTTATTTTTTATATTTTTAAAACTTGAATTTGATAATATAATTAAAAAAATTTAATATTTTATCTATTGAATCAATACATTAGGCTAGGGTAATGTATGAACTTATCTGGAATTAAACATTGGACAAAGAATCGATTTAATTTCCTAAAATTTACTAATATGATATTACATCTCACAACAAAATAATTTTTTATTATAAGTATAAATTTTGTATTAACTTAAATTATATTCAATCGCTTTATTTCAAACTAAAATCAATACATTTTCAACTATTTCTCCAAAAATGAATTGGGGGGTTTATATTTCTATTTGAATAGAGATTACCCTTTTCTTGGTTGAAGTAGCCATGAATCTCAAGCAATTTAATCACATATGCTCAATCTCTTTGCAACAATATTGATATTGACCAAAATGATTAAATTTTACAATTTGATCAGTTATGCTTGATATTAGAAGATGATCTCACTTCGCTCTATGCTCAACATTGAGATTATTATGTATTAACGATAGTTGGCCATATAAGCAGATTGTTAGATCTCTTGACCAATATTTGAATTCAAATTTTAGGAATGAAAAGAACAATGTTGGGAGAGTTCTCCCTTAAAAGAGTTCGAAACAGTTCAAATCAAATTAGTTAAAATATGATTTCAGATACCGTTTGATTTAATTAAAATATATACTATTTTTCATATCTTTTTATCTCTCTCTCTTTCAAGTTTCAACTTTTATATAAATCTTTGTTCTTTGCTCTTTTTTTCCCCACCAGCCGATATTCAGATTTGTATCGACTAATCCGATTCGAGAATTGTGGGATCCGTTACGGGCTAGGTTCTCCCAAATCTCATTTTTCCACTTTCATGGCTCGAACTTGAAATTTATAATTAAGAGAGTGTATCACCGATCATTACACCTATGGAAGTTTGATTTTTTCTTTATTCTTGGAGTCTTAATGAATAGGAGATGTGAGGGACGTTGGGTGGTCCATAGGAGATGGTAAGGCAAGGCAATTTTTTTTTTTTTTAAAATAAGGAGATGCAATCAATCAAAATTGAATTGAAAAAAAAAAGATAGAAATTGAGAGAGTTTTGAGCTGTGGCTGAATGACAAGGCAAGGCACATTTAGTTTTCATTAAAGCTGGAATGAACAAAATCCTATGCTCAACCATTGTGTTCTATAACAACCATTCTCTATTCATTTTTTCAAGCACCCACCAGCGCAACATGATGCAATGGGCATCCAATGAGAAGGACATGGGTTTTTGATTGGATATTCTTTCGATGCTTCCAAGGAGAAAAACTATTTGTTATGACCAAATTCAAATATAAATATTAGGGGTACAAAGAATGTGTCAAAGCAATTTTTTACACAAAATATTGTGTTATAGTTTTTATTAACATTAAAAACGACAAAGTGTTTAAGTAAATTGCTGCTTGTTTCATTAATTTGTTATTAATTCAATATCACTCGCAAAATATTTAACAATTAGAATTTAAACGTGACTAATACATACAGCAGAAGTAATAAATAAAATTTCAAAACCGTAAAAGATTAAGTTTGCGATATATCTTAATCGGTGATGCAGAAAATCTCCAGAACCGCAAACTTAAAAAAATCCTCACGATTTATCTTACTGTCGGGACAATAATCACAAATCGGAAAATCGTCACAAATCCATGACGTCTCGACTCTTAATCCGGTGATATGAATGTCTTAGAAAAGTAATCCTTCTGTTTTCCCTTATAATAGTTTTTCAGATCTCGTATAGGTTAATTCAAAATTTATTTTTAATTATGTCAAACCATTCAAATTTTTGGAAGGTGATTTAACACCGGGAGGCAAATAAAGAAATCTTCCTTATTTTTAAAGATACCTCAATGTGGACATTCTTTATTTAGAAGATACCCCAATATTGGTATTGATTTCTTTCCTTTGTTTAACTTACAACAAGGGCGGAGGAAGAAGAGTAAGGAGCAAGTGTCCTTACACTACCAAAATAAAAAAAAACATATGTTTTTCATTTTTTTTTGTTTTTTTGACATTTTATAACTGTCGTTAAAGGTTGGAACGACAAAAGAGAAAACATTAAAAGAAAAGTCGGAAAATATACTGATGTTTGTAACCAGACGTCGGAAAAGACTAACCTTTTCCGACATTTGTGAACAATAGCAAAAATTTTGATTTGCTCGCATTTTGCAGAAGAAAAAACGTCGGGAAATTTGAGACCTTCTCAACGTTCGTAAACAAACAAAGGGAAAAGTTAAAACATTTGTCAACATTCGTAAAGACATTAATATTCAAAACTGTGTCACACTGTTATATAGTTTTGAATATTAATATCTTTTAAAAAATTTAATTCGGCTTTTGAAATTATAATTTAAAATATGTGAATACTTTGTGATATTAATATAAATTTTTACCTCTGTCTCAATTTATAAATTAGAAAAATAAGTATATTAAAGCTCCATTTCAATAACTATGTGAATTTTTTTTCACAATCTCATTAACTTTTTAACAACTTTTGAAGCCGAAATGCAAAGTGGATTCAATGGTGTTAGAAAATATCGTGTATTAAAATCAAATCAATTATTAAAAAAATATTATGTATTAAATGAATCAATAATTAATTTTTAGAATATTTGATTTTCTTTTATTTTTATATTTTCATAATTATAATAATATTCTTTGTATATAAATACAAGGTATTGTAATATTTTATTGGAAGCAATCGTCTTCTTTTAGTGATAGAGGGATCCTTGACCCCCTTTGTTGCCTCTAGGTTTTTCTAGGTTATTTGTCCCTAAGGGACAGATGCATCTAAACATTACACCAAACGACGGCGTTTCTTAGTTCTGCCTCCAATCGGATTGGTGCAAGATAGCTGCGTATGAACCTTGAATAGGACATTTGTTAATAGGTTATGTCTTTATGCCCTTTGTATTGAATGCTTGATTGGGTTTGGGGAATTATGTGAATGTGTCCACACTTCTGCATTTGTTTTCCAGTACAGAAGGATCATGAATATGAAGCTCCAGTAAAGCTATTAGACAAACACTTGCATTCATTCCCACAATCATAGGTGTTCGTAGCTGATATTAATATTGGGTACGGGACATTGTTAATATCTATTTAAAATAGCTGGTGTGTCGTTAAATAATTAAAAATAAAATACATATTTTAAAAAATATTAGTATAAGGTAAATATGATCATCTTCACAGAAAATGATGGATTTACCTTTTTTAATAAAATAAAATAAAAATATGAGGTTTGAAAAACTAACTAAACTAATTAAATAAAAATAAATAATTCAAAAAAAATAAAAATAAAACTAGTGGAAAATCAAATTTTCAAATCAAATGAATTATTTCCACATTGATTTCATATGATTGATTATCGATCTATCTAAAAATTTCAACACCCATAAATGTATTGATTATAGCCGTTAAATACTACGAAACGACCAATCTCTCCTTATTTTTTCGGTAATCAAGGTACCACCATTAATTACTTCCCTAATCGAAAAACAATCCAAAAAACCCTCATTGGATTTAGTGTTTCAACAGTTTTAAGATCTAGAGAGATCCAATTCTATTCGGTAAATTTCAATATGGATTTATTTAAATTAGATTATTCAATTTCATGACATGAATGTCATTTATCTCGTTATTAAAAACAAACAAATCTTGTCGTTTTTAATTGGTAGTAGATTATTCTAAATCTATTAAACATTGACCATCTATTTAATAACCCTAAAAAAAATCATGATTCATGAAACGCAGGAATTAAATAAATATCTATGACATGTTAAATTAATATATCCAATAAAATCTCACAATCATAAAAATCAAAGTTTCAATACCCTTTAATTAAAAAATAAAATTAAAACAAAAACATAATTAAAAGTAACTCACAAAATAAAATTTTATTGCCAAAAAAATACTTGAATAATGGAACAAAGGCATCCGTCCTTTTGCCAAGAATGAGTAGCCACGGGAGGAGGCAAAAAGGCTAAATGAATAAAAAAAATAGTTCTTTATTAAATATGTATGTTGCGGGAAAATGTGAAGGGGCGGCCGCCCCTCTAGGGCTCTCCTCTCTTCTCTCTTTACACAATAAAGAATTTCTCTATATATAACAGTAATAATCCTATTTTCAAGAAGAAAAATTTTCGAAAAGATAAAAATTTTTGAAAGTTAAATTTTTAAAATTTATCCCTAAATACTAGGAATAAATTAATGATTTTGAAAATGTTCAAATCTTCCAATTTTGACTCATTTTCTTTCCTTTTTCTTCAAAAGTCTCATCCATAATTCCTATTATATCAATGACCATAAAACACAATAATTAGTGTAATATTTATTCAAAAATAGAACAAAATAAATTATAATTATTACACTAATTTATACCTTATCAAATTCTCTCATGTCTAAATGATGCTTGTCCTTAAGCAATGCTAACTCAAATAAAACTAAGACTACTAAAATCAATATTTTTTTCTTTCAAACTACTAAGTCAACATATGCCATGAGAGTCAAACTAGAAAAATAATCAAAACAACAAATATTTCACAGTATTTCGTACAAGAACAACCATTGCAAATCTCAACAATTTCTTATGAAATCAAAATGACAAGATTCAATATCATCTCCAAGGATTCACTCAAATTCACTCAAAAAGGGGTAAAGAATATATCAATAACATTCAAATCAACACATTGGAATTGACCTTACCATATGTTTGCAAATATATCATATTTCCACCACTTATAAATTTGAATTTCATACACCAATCTAAAAGTCTTTCATTTGATTGTAACGTGGTTAGGGTTAGGGGTATGATAAAAAGGTTATATGAAGGGTTTAAAATATACCAAAGAAAATATACAACTAACCACATTATTTTTTTCTGCGATAACACGCAAATAATACGTAAAAAATATATGATCTCGCTATCCACTCGTGTTCAAAATAGCCAACAATCAAAAATATCAAACTTTTCTCTATGATCCATGACTGAATTGAAATTCTCAAAGATGCAGCATTTTTTTTCTTTTTTTTTTCCTTTTTTTTTCGCTGCTACTTTTTTTTTCTTTTTCTTTTTCATATTTTTTTTGTTTTGTTCTTTTTTTTTTCATGAAGAACACTCGAGTGCAAAAGATGAACAAAATAAAACTTTTTTCTTTCTTTTTGAATCATCAAGTCTCTTCCTCTTTCATATGTAGCAAATATCAACATCAAATCTCTAATCAATATATATCCCATGAGGCAATCAAATAATTAATATTATACAATTAATTACATATATTCTTGGTACAATGGTTGAAACGCAAGCAAAAAAGAAGGGTTTTGGTATTGTAATGAGGGATTACGAAGAAAGAAAAGGTTTTAGTCTCAACTTGGTTTACTAAGGACAATATAAATTAGGGTAAGGATTTTTACGAAAACCAAAAGTGGGTAAAACCTAATTGCCTCAAAACCTCACTTTTAAATAAGGTTTGTGTCAAATCTTGCACGTTCATCTCTCAAAGAAAACTATTAAAGATATGAGCGGTCATTACAAATACAAAAACCATTGATACGAGCCATTTTTTCATAGATTTTTAGCCAACTAAATAACACATATCAATTTAGAAATTTTAAAAAAAAATTATTATTTTTTTATTTTTCTCTTTTTTTATTAAATAAAATGAAATAAAATTTAATTTAGTGTAGAAAAATAAACAAACTATCAAAAACAAAAACATAAAATATCTTCTTACACCTAAATCATACATTGTCCCCAATGTATACTAAATGAGAGAAAAAAAAATAAAATAAATAACTATCGCATCAAATAAAAACAAAAATAAAAACGATAAAGTGAGAACAAGACTTCTTTAGGTTGGAGTGAAGAAGGAAGGGGTCAAATCCAAAAAATCTTGAAGAAAAAATTATGACGGTAGCAATGGACCCCTTTTTAGGGCGTAGGCACGCCCTAACTCATGTACAATTTCGGTCATTTGAGAACATTAGTAAAACTTGGACAACAATGAAGGTTTGTTAAGGCGTGGGCACGCCTTAATGACAGAGCACTTCTGGTCACTAAATTTTTCAGCATTTATTCACCTAAAAAAATCAAAATCAAAACTAAATCAAACCAAATAAATATGAAATAAAAATTATAAAAGAAAATATTAGGTTGCCTCCCAACAAGCGTCTTTATTTAATGTATTTGGCTCGACATTCTCTTCTCGATTCAATCTCATTCAAAGACTGATCCGGTCCATTTTGACTTCAATTTACCTGACATGAATTTCAATTTTGAATTGAAATAAATGATTTTATAGCCTACCAATATTTGTTTTTAATGTGGGAGTTTGTCTTCAAGAAATTTGTCACATTGTGCAATCTTATTTGTCACATTTTCCTTAAACACAAAATCCAATTCATCTTGCATAAAATTATCATGAACAATAAATTCCACCATGTTATTATGAAAAATAGATTTAAAATTATTTGAATATTTCATGACATCAAAAATATTAAAAGTAATAATTTTATCATTAAATTCAATAGTTAAAGTACCCAAATCCACATCAATTTTTGTTTTAATTTTTTTCATGAATGGCTCTGCCACTTGCTTTATTGTTTCTAATAGAGATATGTTGAATTCTTCTTCTGGAGAAGTTTCCAAAATCTCCTTCTCTTTCTTCTCTTTCGGTTATACCAACTTGCCAGGAAAAATGGGGTAAAATCAAAATTTTTATCTTGAAAGTGTTGGATTCGTTACTTATCTCTTTGGTGGATTCATTCGCTATTGATGATTTCTCTATTTGCTCGATTTTCATATCTTCTTTCGGTTTTTTATGAATTGTCTTCCACTTCTTTTGATGATTTTTCTAATCGACTCATGGTTGCCATTAATTGTGATATTTGATTTTTTAAATTTTTGATATTGACTCTTGTCTCTTGTTGAAATCGTTGGCTTTCCTATTGAATTAACAAAGTGCTGTTAGCCAAATTTTTAACAATCTCTTCTAGAGACGTACCTTGACTCGAAGAAGGTTGTTGAGACTGAAATTGAGATTGGTCTTGTGGTTGTTGTGGAAATTTTTGTTGTCAATTTCTATAACTAAAGTCTGGTTCATTACACCATCCCTGGTTACAGATGTTCGAATATGGGTCACCATAAAAAATGAGACACTTATCGGTTGGATGATTCATCTCTCAACAAATTCCATAAGTTTGTATTGGTCGCCTTGGTCATACAACAAATTTTTTCACAAGATATGTTAGTGTGCTCAATTTTTGATCAATTGATGAAAAACTTACCCTATCGACATTTTTTGGAATATCTTGTCATATTTCAAATAGTTGAGAAATCTCAATATTAGAAAAATCATCACAAAAAAAAATGTTAATTAATATCATAAAATAGTAACTCCCTTAAAGTCTTTTGACCGGCCATGTTCGAGTGTTTAAAATCCTTCTCTTCTATATCACCGTCAAATCTCAATAAATTCTAGTCCCCAAAAATTAAAAAAAAAAAACAAAACTTAAAAGAAATAAATTTCTTTACACCGTTTCATGGTAACGGCGCCAAAATTTGGTGTGTCGTTAAATAACTAAAAATAAAATACATATTTCAAAAAATACTAGTATAGAGTGATTATGGTCATCTCCACAGGGAACGGTGGATTTACCTCTTTTAATAAAATAAAATAAAAATATGAGGGTTCGGAGAACTAACTAAACTAATTAAATAAAAATAAATAACTCAAAAAAATAAAAATAAAAATTAGTGAAAAATCAATTTTTTTAGTCAATGAAATTATTTCCACCTTGATTTCATGTGATTGATCATCAATCTTTCTAAATATTTCAACACACATAAATAATTTGGTTATAGCCGTTAAATACCACGAAACGACTAATCTCTCCTTACTTTTTTGGTAATCAAGGTATCACCATTAATTACTTGCCTAATCAAAAGACAACCCAAGAGATTCTCGTTGGATTTAGTGTTTCGACAGTTTTAAGATCTAGAGAGATCCAATTTTAATCAGTAAATTCAAATATGGATTTATTTAAATTAGATTATTCAATTCCATGACATGAATGTCATTTATCCCGTTATTAAAAATAAATAAACCTTGTCATTTTTAATTGGTTGTAAATTATTCTAAATCTATTAAATATTGGCCATCTATTTAATAACACTAAAAAAAAATCATGATCCATAAAGCGTAGAAATTAAATAAATATCTATGACATGTTGAATTAATATGCCCAATAAAATCTCACAATCATAAAAAATCAAGATTTCAATATCCTTTAATTAAAAAATAAAATTAAAACAAAAACATAATTAAAAGAAATTCATAAAATAAAATTTTATTACCAAAAAATACTTGAACAATGGAACAAAAACATCCATCCTTTTGCCAAGAATGAGTAGCCGTAGGAGGAGGAAAAAAAGGCTAAATGAATAAAAAAACATGATTCTTTATTAAATGTGTATGTTGTTGGAAAAGGTGAATGGGCGGCTGTCCCTCTAAGGCTCTCCTCTCCTCTCTCTTTACACAACAAAGAACTTCTCTATATATAAGAGTAGTAACCCTATTTTTAAGAAGGAAAATTTTTAAAAAGATAAAAGTTTTTGAAAATTAAACTTCTAAAATTTATTTCTAAATATTAGGAATAAATTAATGATTTTGAAAATGTTCAAAACTTCCAATTTTGACTCATTTTCTTTTCTTTTTTTTCAAAAGTTTTCTCCATCATTCCTATTATATCAATGACCATTAAACACAATAATTAATATAATATTTATTCAAAAATAGAACAAAATAAATTATAACTATTATCCCAATTTATGCCGTATCAATGGCCCACGAGAGGGTAGAATTATATTGGTAGCTCTCAACTCTTATTGACATGAGGGTGCTTTCAACCATTTGCAATTGGCACTTGCTTTCAATGGCAAGTGCTTGGCCAGCACGGTGGAGAGCTGTGAAGATGAATTTTTTAACTTCAAAAACCCAAGAGCAAGAATGCCAAACACTTGTCCTCCGGACCAGGGATGCCAAAGCAGCAACACGAGATATTCTCACAATTCATTGCATACCTTCAGCAATGTCCGATGATCTCAAGACATGAGACCACGTTGTTGATATTGAAGATGTCCTTGCATCTGTTCTGTGACTGAAACTGCCACATCTCCGTATTTCATGTTGGAGGCCCCTTCTGTCATACCAGCTATACTAGGAGAAAGCCTTGTATCCCAAAAAGCATATTCTGGAAGAACTTTATGACATGGTGTTGGGTATATGCCAAATGCCTCAAAGAAAATTGATGTGTTCTGGTCTTCAAGAGAGAGCAAAGGAGCAATTTTGTTCTTGAAGCGTGCTTGGCGTTCAACTCTTTGCTGCATGATATAAAGACTTTTACACTAGTTTTCTTGGTGATCTAGTTTATCAAGAATCAAGACACCGAGTCATTGAATTTTGACAATTAATTGTAAAGGATTTCTATTATACTTGTATTATTTTAATGGCTTCTATCTGGGGTAACAATTCTTTAGTTTGCATTATTTGCCAATGGCAAATCAGAATATCTTGTACATATTATAGATTTCTTCAAAATGTATAATTCATGTTTTACATATGAATCCACCAACCACATCGGCTAATCATTTCTTTGGTACTGAAGCAGAGGCTCTTTGTCCGAGTATGAAGGCAGCTTACCAACTTCCCGGGCTTCATCTTTTTCCTTGGATTGTGCCCATACCACTCCATAAAACCCAAAAGCAATCACAATAGAACCAATCACACTGCCAAAAAAGAGAATGGGAAGATATAAGCATTCACTATCAAGCTTGAGTGAATTTAATGTAGGTTGTTTTCTACCAGAAATGCAAGGTGTGGCATCCTTGTCTAGCTAAATTAGCAAATGAAAGCTGTTGCAAAGTTTTCCTCCTCTATTTCTCAAACATGGTGGCAAGCATTGGGGGGGGGGGGAGAGAGAGAGAGAGAGAGAGAGAGATGCTACCTTCCAACATAAAGTGTGTCACCAAGAAAGATGGCACCCAATATCGCAGCGATTGCAATACGCAAGGGCTTGAACATGGCTACAAACACAGGCCCCTTCTTATTTATGCACCAAGCTTGTCCCCAAAAGGTAACTACAGTTCCTAAAAGAGCCTGCGAATGAGCAAAAGAAGAGAGAACACTTGGTAAGAGATCCCATTTCCATGGCTTTGAGACAAGTTGGCAGTAATCCATATACAAAAGAACCAACTAAAATGGCAACAGGTAGCCAGGAGACAATCTGGATGGCTTACGGAGTACAGGATAGAGACAAGCTCTATATCAGGCCGCAGGATCCAAGCATTTAGGTTTCTCTCTGCAATCAAGGCTATCACTGCACTTTGAAGAGTTCCAAATATACAGCAAAAGGCTACTAAGCTCAGCTCTGATGGATACTCTTTCAAAACTGCTGCCTTCAAATTTGCACACAAAACTCAATATCACCCATATCTTACAATCATGAAGAAGTTTTCACATGCAATTTGAATTGAGCATTACCTGCAGAATGGTATATACAGAAACAGATAAGCCAGCAGCTGTAAGAAAAAGACCTCCAATTATCCAGTTGTCTTCTGCTTCTAACACAGTTGAGGAAGATGTTTGTAGTGTAAAGTCATGGCCTAAAGATGGCCCAGACTCTTGTCTGATGGGAAAGATTGGATGGCCCTGGTAAAAGATTACAAGTAATGCTCCTGAAATTAGTACTGCCGTGCCCATGATCTTGATCAGGCTGTTTGAGCTTCTTATGTCCAACTTCTCCATCCTATACGAACCAAAACATAGAACTTCTTTTCAGTAACTTACTTTTTGCCCTTCTGATTTCCTTTATCCAATACTTTGAATTCAGTACTCATAGTCATAAAGCCGGCGGAACCCAATTTGGAGACAAAATGCATACTCAAGTTGAGGTAGAAAACCTCAAGTTCAGTAAGTAATCCATTCACATAAGCAAGAACAGTAACTCTTACAGAATATCTATCTAGTTGATTCACTAATAACAAAGGTTGTTAAATCACGATTGTACTTGACTATTTTCGAAAGAATAACCATAAAATCATGTTAGAATTCTATAAATTTTTGAATCTCAAGATCATACAGGTCGAATCCGGATTTGAATGGCTACATTTATAACATTCTCTTATTCACTAAGGTAGTTGCCCTACATATAGTGATATTTTATTTTATTTATTTATTTTTTAAATGCAAGAGTCTTGAATATGCAATAGATGTAACCCAGATCCTAGTAACTTGTAAAAGGGCAAAATTTATCTCTCTCTCTCTCTCTCTCTCTGTCTCTCTCTCTCTTCCCCCCCCAAAAAAAAAGTATAAAGGATACAATACACAATAACTGGTTGAGAGTTGAACCTGAACATTACAGCAAGCAAGAAAGTGAAGGCAGGGATTTGGTTACTCAAAGCTGAAGCTAAGGTGGGAGAGCTGTAGCTTATCCCAGTAAACACACAGTTTTGCATCACGGTAATCCTGCAAAACCCCCGACAGAAAGAAGATTGATAAGCCATGTATGTCAAGTATTTCGCAAAAAATAAACAAAATCCAGTTCAGTAGATGAGCATAAAAATCAATTAAATTGAAATTACAAACCCAACAAGACCAAGAAGGAAGAATTTGCACAAGAGAGAGAATGTCAAAGGAGCTCTCTTTGTCCTGCATATAAGAAGAAAATGAAAATTGGTCCCGGAAAAGTTTATATGTTCGTGAAAATAGGGAGGGGTCTTGAAGAGAGAGACCTTTGGAAAACAAAAATGTAAGGAAAGAGGAGGAGAGCAGCAAAAGCATTGGAATAGACAACGAACACAAAGTTACTCATTCCATTCGACATGGCTGCTTTGCTTATTGTGGTCAAACCCACATCCACACACTCTACCACCACCATTACCACAAAGGGTATCATTTCTACCAACTGTAACTTCACCCTCATCTCTCTCTTTCTCTCTCTCTCTCTCTTCAGTAATCAGAAGCAATATGATGCTTTTGATGGTTCCATAGTTTCAGTTAAATAATGTTTGTCCGAGAATTGGGAAAGGAGCATAAGAAAGTCATGACAACAGAACAAAAGTCAATGTTGTATTTATTTTATTTTTTTCGTTTTCAAATTCAAGAGGAGAAAGTCACGCATAAAAATTTTAATCCAGATTAGGTGGGCACGTTGCCAACCTAATTCTTGGAGTTATCTTTTGGGGGAATTGTAATATATTATTTATTAATTTAGTTTTTTTAATTTTAATTAATATATATTTTAAAAGAATACGAATAAAAATGAGTTGCATTGAATTGAGCGGACAAATTTTATTAATCTCATAACTCAACTTAATTTTTAATGATTTATCTGTTTAAAGTTTTGATGGGACATAGTCCAAAACCTAAACTAAAAGAAAGAATTTTCAAGAAGCTCGGGCACTTACGGAACGACACTCAAAAGTTTTCGCATCGACTCCAGAAGACATGCCTGACATAGACCCGTTAATCATAGCTCATAAGCTAACCCCTAATCTTGACTTCAAATCGATTAAATAAAAGAAGAAGGTATTCACCCTCGAACGCCAACATGTTATTTAGGAAGAGGTTCAGAAGTTGTTTACAGCAGGATTCATCAGCGAAGTCAAATATCTTGAATGACTGGCTAACGTAGTTTTGGTTAAAAAGGCTAATTGTAAGTGGAGGATGTGTGTAGATTTCACCGATCTCAACAAAGCGTGTCCGAAGAATAGTTATCCACTCCCCAATATTGACAAATTTGTAAACAACTCCTTCGGACACCAACTTTTGAGTTTTATGGACGCCTACTCTGGCTATAACCAGATTAGAATGGCGCCGAAAGATGAAGAAAAGACCAACTTCATTACCAAATTCGGTACGTACTGTTATCGGGTCATGCCTTTTGGCTCGAAGAACGTCGGATCAACTTTCCAACGGCTAGTCAATACGGTCTTCAAAGACCAATTAGGTAGGAACGTCAAAACTTATGTCGACGATATTCTCGTAAAGAGTGTTACAGTAGAAACTCATCTCGCAGATCTTGAAGAGACCTTCCAGACTTTATAACGGTACAATATGCGGCTAAACCCAGAAAAATATACATTCGGGATCGCCGATCGAGGGATAGATGCCAACTCCGAAAAAATACAAGCAATATTGGACATGACACTCCCCAGACACTCAAGGAAGTGCAACGCCTGACTGGTTGAATAGTGGCCCTAAGCCGATTCATGTCCTGACTTGACGAAAAGTACAAACCCATATTTGACGTGTTGAAGAGATCCCGACAGTTCGAATGGACGTCCGAATGTCAAGCAGCCTTCGAACGACTGAAAGAATATCTGATGCAACCGTCGCTGCTCTCTCGGCCTATTCTTGGGGAGGAACTTTACCTGTATTTGGCAGTCTTCGAACGAGCACTCTGTTCTGTAATGGTGAAACAGGAGTCCGCTACCCAGAAGTCAGTCTATTACATCAGCAGGATACTGAAAGATTCTGAAATTAATTACCAGCCGATTGAGAAGATAACTTATACTTTGATTGTCTTAACGAGGCGCCTTCGACCGTATTTCCATGTCTATACCATTGTGGTACTCACCGATCAACCATTGAAACAAATCCTCCAGAAGAGGGATACGTCAGTACGGCTCATCAAGTGGAGTGTGGAGTTAGGCGAATTCGATATCCAATACTGACCATGACCCATAATAAAGGGCTAAGCACCGGTCGATTTTATTCTTGAATGCACTTTGCCCACAGTGTTTAAAGGGCAACTTTCTAGCCATCATGAAGAGTGGATCGCCCCCGAATGGACTATCTATATAGGCGGATCATCAAATTCTTCAGGAAGCGGTGCTAGACTCATATTGGTAGGATCGAACGATTTTAAAGCGAAATATGCCATCCGTTTTGATTTCCAAGCCACCAACAACCAAGCCGAGTACGAAATTCTGCTAACGGGCCTTTGGATTGCCACTGACATGGGAGCACGAAATGTCAGGGTGTTTACGGATAGCTAGTTGGTCGTGATGCAAATCGAAAGAGTTTACAAAACTAGAGACCCGGCCATGGTGAAGTATTTAAGTAAGTTGCGCTAGACGATGGACCGATTAGGCAAAGTAGACATTCAACAAATCGCTCGCTCGGAAAATGCATGATCTGATACCCTGTCGAAGCTGGCTAGTTTCGATTCAGTTGCTTCTAGCCGAATGGTATATATTGAAAGCCTGTCATATCCTAGTATCGACGAGCCTAAGGAGATCCTCCCAGTCGATTAGCCGCCTAGTTGCAAGGACCCTATAAAAGAGTACCGAAGACACGATCGCCTGCCAGAATCCCCGGGGAAGCAATAAAACTGAAGCGAAATGCCTCACACTACTCCATAATCGATGAGGTTCTCTACCGTAAGTCATTCATTCACCCATATCTGCGATGCCTGACTTCTGAAGAGGGAAATTACGCCATTCGAGAAATTCACGAAAGAATCTATGGCAATCATTTGGGAGCTCGAAATCTAGTCTATAAGGCCCTTCGACAGGGATACTACTGGCCGACCATAAAGATTGATTCTAACAACTATGTCAAAAGGTGCGATAGATGCCAACGCTTTTTATTGGTTCCTCGGCTACCTTCTACCGAGCTTAATCCAATATCCAGCCCTTGGCCATTCGCTCAGTGGGGCATGGACATCCTCGGGCTGTTTCCCCCAACCATAGGATAACAAAAATTCCTGATTGTGGCGATCGACTACTTTATGAAGTGGGTGGAAGCCGAGCCTTTAGCCCAGATCACGACCGCCAAAGTCCAATCCTTTGTGTGGACTTATATTATCACCCGGTTCGGTATACCACGTATCCTTATCACAGATAACGGGAGACAATTCGACAACCAGCGCTTCTGGGAGTTTTGCGAGAAACCAGAGATTCAATATAGATTCTCATTGGTCGCTCACCAACAAATCAACGGACTGGCTGAAGTAACCAATCGAATGATCCTACAATGACTAAAGACAACGCCGGACAACGCCAAGGGGCAATGGGTCGAAAAACTTTATGGCATCCTTTGGTCGTATCGTACTACCCCTCAAAGGGCAATGGGAGAAACGCCCTTCAGTCTGACTTATGGAAGCGAAGCAGTCATACCCGTGGAAATAGACATTCACTCGCTCCGAGTAGCTCACTATGATGCTGGGCAAAACGAACGCACCCTACGAGAAAGGTTAGACTTATTTCCAAAATTGCAGGAATCTGCATCAACACGGATGGCGGTCTGTCAGCAACAAATGACTTGGTATCATAACTTAAGGGTTAGAAGCCGAACGTTCAAATCCGGAGAATTGGTGTTACAGAAAGTGGAGGCTACCGGTCAACAGTAGTCCGAGGATAAGCTCGCCCCTAATTGAGAAGGTCCATATCGAGTACGTTCCGTAGTTCGACCGGGAACGTACCGACTCGACAACCTAGATGGGTCAGCGATACCTAGAACTTGGAACTTGAAAAACCTGCGCATATACTATCAATGAGTCTCAGCGCTATCTAATAGCGGGGAAGTTTTTCTTCGGCCCACAAGTTAAAAATTTTTTATCGAAAGGCTTTAGTCGCCGAGTCTCTACCGATCGTACGCGTTGTCAATAGGGTATGTAACTCTTCGGATGGGTGAACGCGGTCCACAACTTAAAAATTTTTTATCGAAGGGCCTCAGTCGCCCAACCTTTATCGATCGTATGCGTCGTCAATATGGGATGTAACTCTCCGAACGGGTGGAAACGGCCCGCAACTTAAAAATTTTCTATTGAAGGGTCTTAGTTACACAGTCTCTACCAATCGTACGCATTATCAATAGTGTATGTAACTCTCCGGACGGGTGGACGCGGTTCACAACTTAATAATTTTCTATCGAAGGGTTTCAGTCGTCCAGCCTCTACCGATCGTACGCGTCGTCAATAGGGGATGTAACTCCCCGGACGAGTGGACGCGGCCCACAACTTAAAAATTTTCTATCGAAGGGTCTCAGTCATCCAGCCTCTACCGATCGTACGCGTCATCAATAGGGGATGTAATTTCTCAGACGGGTGAACGCGGTCCACAACTTAAAAATTTTCTATCGAATGGTCTCAGTCGCCCATTCTCTACCGATCGTACGTATCGTCAATAGGGGATGTAACTCTCCAGACGGGTGGACGCGGCCCACAACTTAAAATTTTCTATCGAAGGGCCTCAGTCGCTCAGCCTCTACCGATCCTATGCGTCGTCAATAAGGAATGTAACTCCCCGGACGGATAGACATGGTTCGCAACTAAAAAATTTTTTTTATCCATAGAAACACCTTAGTAGCCCAGCTTTCGCCGTTCACACAGGTCGTACAAAAATTTTTTGAACGGGAAAAGACTTAAAGGAAAGATCCACTTTGACAAAGACTGAAGAAAGACATACAACCAGATAAGGAATGGAAAAGGGGAAGAAGTCAAATTCAAGAAAGTAAAATACCATCTTTTCGTCAGCGCAAGATCGCGCTCGGTTACAAAAGAATATATACAAGCCCCTAGATCGAACTAATTACACTAAGAGAAATGCACAACAATGTTCTTCCACAAACAATTCTCAGCAATTGTCATGGAATAAGGAAATGATCCAACAACCAAGGAAGATCACAATCCCCACGCCGGATAGTACGACAATGTAGCGCTAGGGAAAAAAGGAAACAAGTTCGGGTTTTGTCCTCCTAAAGCAACCCGAACTCGACCTACCCATCCAAAAAACAGTATGAGAAACACTCCCACCGCGCCTGGATGGCGAGGACCAACCGAAGAAGGCCATGCAAGGCGATACAAGATGCACACCCTCGATGGCAAGGATCAGATTATGCTAACCAAAGTGGACGATCAACATAATGAGATCCCATTCCAGTAGTCCTCTCCTTTAATGAGATCTCATTCCAATAGAAGTTACCTCGATCAATGAGCATTGCACACTATGACACCTTGCAAATCAACCCTTGGAAAGGATCATTCTCAACCAAGCAACCATGAAGGAGGAATATCAATTCTCTGTGAAAGAAAATGGATGCACATCATGGCTATTTATAATAGTGAAAAGGAGAAGTCTCAATTAATTCAAGAAAGATGAAACGAATCAATACAAACGCAAGTCATAAATGCCGAAGTAAATTGTCTTCGGTTCCCCATGAAGAAAGTCGTATCTGATAAGGCATACCCGTGTTCCTAGCATACAAAAGGGGTGAACCAGAGTGGGCCAAGCGTCCCTATACATTCATAACGTACAAAACACGCTTCACAGACCTTTACTTATGACTTTTCTTTTTCAAGAAAGCCATAAGTTGAGGACAAATGATGGGACATGGTCCAAGACTCAAACCAAAAGAAAGAATTCTCAAGAAGCCCACAAAGAGTACCTACGGACCTGTATCTAACGATCGTCATTATAATCTACCAAAGGGCCATCGCCGCCCAGATAATCTACCGAGGGGCCTCAGTCGCCCGGATCTATCGAACGATAGGGTATCAGTCGCCCCGCCAGCCGAACGTAACTTACCGAACAAAGATAATCGCTCCGATCGGGCAAGCAGACATCAACTCTTTAATCGGACGGGTCATGAAGGTCCCTTAATCGATCAAGCGACCGAACGTTGTGTAACACCCCTAACAATTTTAAAGGAAGGTTATAATTCCCTTAATTTCAATTTCCTATTTCATAACAGCAAATTTCGAATCTTTGGAGTAAGGAAAACACCTCTCCTGAAAATGGTAGTTCTACCGATAAATGATGATCGTAATCAACTCATAATATTAACTCTGAGATTACCGGATCAGTTTAATAAGAAATGTAGGGTTGAAGTCCTCTAGTGACGCACGTCTCTCAGTGGTATAAGTTATCTCAAAAACTCTTAAAATGAGGTACGCTCTCTAGACCTAACACTCTAGGTACATGGGTTACAGGGAATAGCTTTCTCTCAATTCTCAGTTTGTTTCTTTCAATCGAAAACCGCTCTTTACTGACTTGAACGTCAGAATCTCCCCACTGGAGCACGCTCCGACGGTTTTTGCAGGTGCATCCACTCATTGAAGGCTACTGCTCGAATCAAGAAGGAGTTGATATCTGTGGAGTCATAATCCACTTCCAACAAGTTTAATATTCATTAATCTAGTTAAAATTCTTAAATTAAATATCTAAATTAAGTAATTAACAAATAGTTAAGTATAATTACAAAATTTATAATATAAACTAAAATTTAACTCATTTAACTAATTGTCTGATAAAATCACTATCGAGTTTACTTAACTCATTTTTATCCAAGGGGATTAAAAATATAAACAAAACAAAACATCACACCAAGGCAGCCGAGGCTACCACACATTAGATGGAGATATCTTTTTTTTTTTTTTTTTTTTTTTTTTTTTTTTTTAATAATATATATGATATATTCAAACTCAAAACTTTTAAAAAAGAAACCCAAAATCCTTATTATTTTCTACAAAGTGGTTTTGCATGACAATAGATCCAAGGTCAAGATGGTGGAGGTATTCTGCTGGTCACTAACTAGTTTTTCAGAAATAAATATCATATTTATTAAAATACTAAATCCTTAAATAATGTAGACTATCAAGGAATAATAGTATGAGCTTATTTAATTACAAAGAGTCCATGGCTCAATTTTAGGTTTCTTCATTAAATTGGTCGACCTTGACTATGAAAATATTTAATTTAAACTTAATTTTTGTATTTGAATTAAATAATTTCCTCAAATTTGGTGATTCTTTTATTTGTTCCTCTACCTATTTTTATCTGCTCTTTCCCAAAAGGAAAAGAAAGAAGGATCAGATCGAATTGGGTCGGACCTGAATCGAACCAAAGCAAGCCAACCTGGCTCGCCGCTTTGGACCTTCTTCACCTGTTTCCACCCAAAACCTCTTGTTCCCACCGTCTTTCTCTCTCTCTACATAACTTGTGGTTTTTGGTTTCTGGGCATGGCAATGGAAAAGGTTGGAACAACAGAACCAAATGTGGAGGAACTATTCGAACCTAATAAGCGGGTCAAGAACCCTTTTGTCCCCATTGGTATGCAACTTGCAATACTTTCCCCAACCCCTTTATTTCTTCCATTGATTTTTTTTCTTGGGTGCAATTTTTTTTGGTCCCTTATGTGTTTGTCTTTCATTTTCTGATACCCTGCTTGGAATAATATTGGTGGGTTTGTTCCTGAAATCAGTTGATCTCGGTTTGTATTCAATGCGTTTTGCTTAGTTTAGGTTAATTGAATTGATGTGGGTTTTTAAAGTCACCTGTTTATTATACCATTTTCCATTTCTTTGAAAAATTTTGAATCTTATGGTACTTATTATCGCTCGCTGCTGATAAAAATTTGTTCTTTCTGATAGATAATTTGAGAAATTGGATGGTAGGAGTTGTTTTCGGATAAAAGGGGTATTTTCTTACATGTATGATCAAGCTAAGATGTGAATGTAAGAAGAGATTTGTCTTTCCTGGAAAGATTTGCCTATTTTGCATTGAGATCTATATATGAACTTACTTGGGATTCTGTTTGGTATCATGAATATTTTTTTATATATTATAAAATAATGGAAAATGTCTTTTGTCATGAATGGTCCAAAAAGAAAAAAAAAAGTTGTCTAATAGCAGTTTGTCAATTAGACTATGTTGGTTTGGTAGAGTTGATCTATGGCTTTGAGTTTCAACATTGAGATATACTTTAGGATCGAGTGTTTTAAGTAAGCTGAGAAGTTAATATTTTGATTAAAGGTTATAGAATGCCCTAATTGTAGGTTGTTGAATGGTGTTCCTGTAGATAATATCATGTGATTAGCTGAAAGGAAGAGGGTAGCCATGAAAAATGACTAAGGTGAGTAGTTTTGCAGTGTTGTGTGATTGGTTCTACATTTCAATGTTGAAGGCATACTGGTGCAATAGTTCTCTAGGTGGATTTATGCATAGCAGATGGTCTGGGTGTTATGTGACTCACTGGCATCTTGGGAAGAGTTCAAGTAGTTTATTAATCATCAGATTTTTCAATAATCAGCAATCAGCACTTGAAAAAATCGGAGTTGTTACAAGCTGGTTGTAGCAACAACCTAGAATGGTGAGCAATTTTGTTTTGGAAGAAGGAAATTGTTGAAGCCATTAATGTAACACAAGAATCATATTGTATCCAGTTCAGATGATTCAACATTAACGTTTTCCAATCTAATTTCGATGTGTTCTAAGGGATGTGACGGTATGTATCTCAAGTTACTTTAGAATGACACATACTTGTTTAACACATGGATTTAATACTGAAGAAGGTGGGGATTTCCAATATAATAACCGCTTTTAACACTGAACTAGATCATAAGAAAGTAATATATGCACAAATCAATATAAAAAATTTAGGTCATGGTTGAAAAGATGGTAGGAATAAAACAGTAACAACCCATACACCCTCAACACACTCAAACAAGAACAGTTTATGCTTACCACTCTTAGGTATAAAATGAAAGAGATACGGAATGATTAACTCACCACTCTAAAGATACAGATTAAACCATCACTTTAGAGATACAATTGTTCACCACTTACAGAACTCGAAAAGAGCCAAAAGGCCTTGTTGAAACTTTTACATTCAAAATGCAACAGCTGATTAAAATACATAATAGATAGGAATATTCAAGATGATATAATTAAGGCCAAAATAAATGACTACGACAGAAAACTAGACAAATATTAAGTATTTAATGATTTTGACTTGTTGGAAAAACTCTCAATTGCTATAAAGCTAAAATGACAATCTGCATGGCAAAATTAAAACAGCAGGACAGTGAAAGATTTCAAGAGCATTGCATAGTACGCAAAAAGCACCAACTTGTGAGAATGTAATTATATTGCCTAGCTTGTGGCTCAAGTGGGGCCTTGTGTTGTGTATGCATTAGTCCTATTCACCAAGGGTTGCTTGAATTTATGATGTCTTGGGTAAATTACTGCTTTTTATGCTATTTGAATGTAGATTCATGCAAACTCTTTCTATATGGATCCTAGGAAAAGGTGTTGCTTGTGTTTGTTTGGTGGTGGGAGCCTGTTGGAGCATAACTTTACATTTTAGACGTGTTGCTGATTTTGATGTTGAAGCTATTAAGATTCAGATGTCACCCTTTTATTGATACATCATTTTCATTTATAGAGGGGCTAATTGACTATTATATATTACATTCCAGGAGTCTTTTGAAACACTTTTGGAGTTCATGCTTGTTTCTCTTGTTAAAATCATCATAACTGTGCTCTTTACACTCTACAATGAGGATGTTTCCTTCTAAAAGAGTTAGAGCTATTAGGTTTGGTTTATAAGATTGTTCCATTAAAGTTTTGCTTCCTTAATGTTTTGATTTCCTTTCGTGATAGACCAGATTGCCGTTTTATGCTAGTCACAGGTTGGTTCTTGATCTTGTGCTTCCTCTTTCAACCCAAAAAATTCTTGATTAACTCCATTGCTGTGAAATTCAGGTGCCCTACTAACGGCGGGAGTGCTAACAGCTGGTTTAATAAGTTTCAGACAAGGGAATTCTCAGTTGGGTCAGAAGCTGATGAGAGCTCGTGTTGTTGTCCAAGGTGCCACGGTTGCACTTATGGTTGGCACTGCTTATTACTATGGTGAAACTTTTAAGAAGTGATCTCTCACAAGTCCTGTTCAATTCTGTAAAACGGTGGCCTGACTCTCTTGGATTCTGTCATGTCTGCCCTATGATAGCCATGCTCGCCTTTACTTAGAGCCATAAATTGTATTTTGAGTTAAATCTGCTGACTGTGTCCAAAAGCTCCATTGGAGTATATGATGGCAGACTAGCGGTCCTTGTGCAGTTGATTTATTAAAATAATCTCAGTTTCTACAATTTTGTTGGATAATCCTAGTTTTATTTATCTTCCTTCTTATGCATTTGATGTTGGAGACATTTGAACAACCTTAAACGCAAGAGAACAAATAAAATTGTTTGAGAATGTAGTCCACCAAACCAATAACCATTACCCTCAATCTTTAGATTTATGGTGCACGAACACCTCCAAAAATGAGCTGTTTGTGTTGATTATGTCTGTTGTCGTGTGGTTGTGTGTCATCACTCATCTGTGAACATATATGCATGGAAATTATGATTTAGATCGTTGTGGTGAGGTGGCAGTCCAATCTAAGTGGATATGGGCTGTATTGTATTCGGGGACTACGAGGACTAGATATGTGATAGAAGTTACAACATTGTGATAACACAAAATTTGTGGCTACCGTGGGTGTTGAGGGAGCTGTCAATGCATGTGCCTTCGGCTCCCAGCCAAGGGGATTCTGCCACCTTCATACCCAACACTACATTTTGGGCCACCCCACACCCCCCCATCTTACATTTCAGTCCACAACTTCGTGCCTTTTACCATGTGTTCCTCACTCTGTTCCCTGATTTATACCCCATATGCACCCCTATTTTCTCCATCAATCTCTCAAAAATCCCCCGCTTCTCTCTCTCTGTGGAGTTTATGGGTTCAGAGCAAGGAAGATGTAATGGCATGATTGAGAACAGGAGGAGAAGGGTTGCTCGTAGGTTACTCAGAGGGAAGGTTGAGAAGCTCAGGAGGCTGGTGCCGGGTGGGGATGAAGGCAAAGTTGACCAGCTTTACCTTAGGACTGCATGTTACATAGTGCATTTGAGGTCTCAAGTTTTAATCTTGGAAGCCATTGTCAAGTCACTCAATTCATCTCATCTTTCTTCCCCGTGATATTTACTGATCTCATAGCTGCAACTTTTCCCTTTCAAATTTCGCAGTGTAATCAACTTATATAAAGTTTCTTTCCTTTTCCTTTCTTGTTTTTTTGGGGGGGTTGGGGGTGGTGGTTGTGGCAATGGTCATATGGCTTGATTCTTGCAAGATCAAATGAAGACTATCGTTTAACATTTCTTTTTCTGTGCTCCCTCTGTAGTTTGTACACAATAATGGATCTTAGGGCATAGAAGACCTTCAAAACTATCCCCATTTTTGACCAAATGGTTTGAATCACTGCTGATTTGTCAATTCTTGTGGTAGCTCTGTCAGCCATCATCTCATACAATGGCAGTTCTAAAAATTTTTCTTGTATACAAAGACTAATTTAAAATTTTTTTATTAAAATAAATACATATGAAAAGTTGAAAAATTAAACAACTTTAGATACCTTATTTGCCTTTATTTGATCCTTAAATTTCGAAAAAAACAAAAATAATACTTTAGAAGTTTTTGGGGAGGGCACTTCTCATTCATGCTTCAAATCTTTTAATTTTTTTTTGGTTATTTTCAAACCTTTTAATTTTCAAATCTTTTAATATGATAAACAAGCATCATATCAATTTTTTTTTTTAATAATAAGTATATGTAATGAAGCGGAATCGAATTAAAAAGAAAAAAATAAAAGTAGAAAAACCTAACGGCTTGAGGTATCCCTCGTAAACATCTTATATTTATTTCACTCTTTTCATTTTTTGTTTGAGGGAGCAGAGTCCAAAAGTATAGAGGCAAAAGCCCTAATACAGACCATGGAGAGAGCCCCAGAAGGGGCAAAAAAGGGCTTAGCAAAAAGGGCTTAGCAAAAAGGGGAGGCCTAGAACACCAAGAGATACCCACAAAATATTTTACATCTCTTAATTTTTTTTTCTTGACCAAATGATATGGAGTATTCAATTTATTGGTCCCGATTAATTTAATTCGAACCAATTATAAAGCTCATTAAGAAACGATCTCTTCTGATATCTATTTTTTTTTTTATTTTCAAAACTTGAAATTGAGAATTTAATTAAGAGATTTTAATTCTTATTATTAGAATAACAAAACATTTACTTTTACATGTCTCACTATGATAAGAACACTACTTACTTCAACTATTGTTTATTTATTTATTTTTTTTAATGCAAAATACTTAATCCAGCAATTAGGTTTCAAGAGAGAGTCACTCATGCTATGGGGTACATGACCACTTCAGTGTTAAGCTTTGGTGTTGTTTTTTTGGGGGGGGGGGGACCTTTAGTGTCTCCAAAGAGAACAACAATACAATCTAACTCTTTATCCCAAAATTTCGTGTCTCTATAGAGAGGGGATAAAATTTTTCATCTCAACAATTATCACATAACTATTATATATTTTTATCTTTAAATAAATATAAAATCTTTCCAACCCTAATATGGTAGGATTTGATTTAAAATTTTTTTAATATTATTTAAATTTTTTTTTATCAATTAAATAGATTAGCACTAATAACAGATGTATCATAAAATGAATTTTAATTAATATCTTCAATCCTTGAGAGATAAGAAAACATTTTTTCTTTTAAAATTGGTATATAAGTGAATTAATTATATATTTCTAAATTACTAATATTTTTTTCCCAAAAATTTTTCAAAATTTTCAAATTTTCTGAAATAGCCCATTTTCTGTTTTTACGCACGAAAAAGATCAACCCTACCGACCAAATTATAATTTCACAGCTCTTCACCATGAAAAGACTGACTCTGTCCCAAAAAAAAAAATAATAATTTTTTTTATTATTCTAGTTTCTTTGATATATTAGGAAAGCAGACTTCCCAAGAATGAAGCCCTCCTCATACCACTGTACCATGAGGGTGGAGGCATTTTTTAATTATTCTCTCCATTTTTCTCTACTCAAATTTGGAAAAAAAAAAGGAACAAAATTTTGGAAAATACCAAAAATGCATTATATATGTGTGTATATTTGAAATCTTTTGCGGCAAAACTTGCATTCCACGTTGCATAAAGTTAAAAACAACACGTGCTCGTGAATGCGTTCGTCATCGTATCACTCACCAACATAACTCTCTCTCTCTAAACAGTCTTTTCCATGTGCTAGACACGTTTTTCTCTCCTGGTTTTTTTTTTTTTTTTTTTTTTTTTCTCTGGATCTTTAGAAAATAGAAGAATTTCTCTATGAATTAACTTGGGTTTCGACGATTTCTGTTGTTCTTTCGGTTAATTTCTGAAATTAAAATAATTTCAATCGGTTTAAGAAGAAGAAGAAAAAAGCGATCTTGCATTTTTGAGCACTTTCTTACCAACTGTTCATTTGGGTTAGTGTTTTTGTCTTCTCTCTTCTGGGCATTTTTCATTCTCTTCAAATTAATTGTTGCAAATGCTTGTTTGATGGATTACGATTGTGGGTTTTGTTCTGTTCGGTAAAAGTTCTGTGTTGGATCTTTTGTTTTTCACGTAATTTTGTTGTTAATTGATGTTGAATTTGTGAAATTCATGAGAATCTCTGAAAGGGGCTGATGGGTTTTTGGGAAAATTCTAGTCCCTCCCCCGGGGAAATTCCTAGGAAGTGATTCTGCTGAGGTTGTTGTTTGGAAGACCAACCCACAAGAGAAAAAGACTGGAGAGGCAAAAGGGTACTTAGAATTGTATTTTGGTTACTAGGTTTCTAAAAGGCTGCTTTATAAACGAAACGCATGCGTGTGCCTATTTCCCAGGTTCGGAATTATAGAATTTAAAGATTCTGATGTTGCAGCAGATTATCTTCCATTTTTACTGATTCCTATGCTCGTCTGCAAATATGGTTATCGCTTAATTGTTTGCAAATTGTTAACAGGTTGGAGTTTGAACAGGGTTTAAAGATGTCTTCACCAACCAAAAGGCGAGAGATGGATGTCATGAAGTTGTATGTATTTTTTATGAATTATATTGTTCCAACTGTTTCAACTTGTTGGATATTGATGCGCTAGTAGTTTGTATTCTAGTCGATTTATCCTAGGGCCTCCAATATTGCAAACCTGAACTTAGGCATCCCCAGAAAATGGGCCAATCGTGTGTTTAGTTAGACCTTGTTTGTACATAAAGTGGTTCTAAATCCAAGCATCCCTCACATGCTTTTTGCAATAGAAACTCATTCTCTTGAACTTTGTTAGAGGTGTATAATCCAATTCTAGTCCATTACTAGCAAAAGAAGTAGATTAGCGGATTACATTTCTTATTCTTCATGATATGATTTGCCATGAGAGGTGATAAAACATGATATGACAACTTCTAAGTTAACCAATGACATGACTTTTAGTAGAGCCGAAATGAAAACACGGATTCATATGGTCAACTACAACTAAATTGGGCTGGAGACTTAGTTGAGTCGAGATTGGCCTTTATGTAAGAGTTAGTTTAGAATACCGTATGCGTGATCATATGAAAGGAAATCCGGAGCTTCACTTCTTACTACGTATATCGTGACTTGATTATGGAGACAACTTTGAGTATGTGCTTTTCCATATCCAAGAGCACAAGTTGAGTAAAATTGGTCCTCTGTTTTCATTGGTTGGTGTTTGTGGCCCCCTGCCCTTTGTTGCAAGCTTGGTTGGTTTTTGACCTTTTGTGGTCAATCGTAGACTAGCTTCTGCTTGTGGCTGGTTGCCATATATTTTGGTCGTGGAAATCTCAAATGTGGACTGCTGTTGGGCTCTCCCACTTGGGATGCCGTACTTCCCCGGAAACTTGGTTGGGCTTGAGGTGATTTTCTCTTCTTTGCACATAACATGGTCAAAGTTGTCAGGTCACTGGCTCACTTAGTTTTAAGAGTGCAAAGGCAGGTATTGCCATTTACTATTATTGTTCTGAATGGCCATTAGTTTCTTTCTCGCCAACAAAGTTGCTGTTTACTATGCAGTTGATCCCAGTCAAAGCTGCATATTTCTATGAATTCATGTTGCTCCATCCATGAAGAATCTATCCTGTTAGTTGCATAGAAACAACAGAGCCGGCATATGATGCTTGCACATTGGTGACTGTCATTCTCTTGACGACCAAGATCTATTGAAACTTCTTGGTTTCTAATTACTTTCTTTTCTTCTTTTCTTCTTTTCTTCATGTGGTGTTGTCTTATTAATATCCTTCTACTGCAAGCTACATCCTTTTGATTTGTCTGTGGTTCGAACTTTGAAATTGTAAACCTCTTACCTCTTATTAGCAAATGCTTTTCATTTTACTCACTAAGATGTCCATTGCTTGTTAAGCATTGTACTGGTTCTTACATGTATTGTTGATTTTATCCAGGATGATGAGTGATTTCACAGTGGAGACAATAAACGATGGACTCAGTGAATTTAATGTGATATTTAATGGCCCAAAAGAAAGTACGGACACTACTATTGCTTATGTTTTTACTTTGACCAGATGTGGTTGTCTTATCCTGTGCTATTGATGCATTTTTGCTCTTTGAAAACTGTGATTAGAGGACTTCCATGTATTTTTTCCCCCTTTTTGCTCAGGAAAGCATTGATGGTCACTTCTTTCTGAATTGGATGAGTTGAATGCTGTAAAACTAAAGTGTAGATTTTTAACTTGGTTGTTTTGTACTCTATATCATGGATACATCTGAAAGAGGCTCACTAGGAAGTAGAAGGTCTCAATGATATACATTGTTGCAAATAGAATGTTGTCACAGAACTATCCACCAGGTAGCAATGTCAGATATAATGACAAAGATAGGAAATTAAGCCTAGTTTAACATAAACACTTCTTGGTAGATGATTGGGGAGAGATCATACTATGGAATTCTTCCTCTCTAAGTTTGATGCTGTCTCTCTCTCTCTCTCTCTCTCTCTCATATGCACACACACAAAAGGAACCTCCACTTTTCTAAGGTAGTCCTCAGTCATGCTTAATGGGATGTAATAAACTTCTTCCTTTTCCATATTTTTTTATCTCAATGGTATGTTACTACTTTTCTGTTAATCATCTTGTAGCATTTTTCTAAGGTAGTCCTTTTCCATAGTTTTACCTCAACAAGATGTTACTAGTTATTGGCTAATCATCTTGAAGCCATTTCTTTGTGTCCCTCACAGGCCTTTATGAAGGTGGGGTATGGAAAGTTCGTGTAGAGCTTCCTGATGCTTATCCATACAAGTCTCCATCTATTGGATTTGTGAACAAAATCTTCCACCCTAATGTTGATGAGCTGTAAGTTTATGAAACCCTGTAAACAAACTAAGCCATTTGTTGTCATTCGTTGTAACAAACTCTATAACGCGTATCTTGCTTAAAGTATTGCCTGTGCGTCATCTTGCAGGCAAATGTTATTTTACTTAATGAAAGTAGCTGCTTGACTTCTTCTATTTTGTTTTATTGGCCTTAAACTTCTTAATTTGTTGGATGCTTTGAGAGCTGACATACCCATTATTTTCTTTTCATCTGCAGCTCTGGCTCTGTATGCCTGGATGTTATTAATCAATCATGGAGTCCAATGTTTGGTAAAATTCATTGGCATAGGAACTATATTTTCTATTTTGTCCTATTGAGCATCCACATTTTCTCCACCAGCATGACCTGTACTAGGGGTGTAAGTGAGTCAAGCTACTCGCGAATAGCTCGAGTTCAACTCGAGGCATATTCGAATTCGGCTCGATTTAATCGAGTTTTAGCCGAGTTCGAGCCGAATTCGAATATATTAATTTAAGTATCGGTTCGAGTTCGAGTATTAAAATACTCGACTTGAAGTGTTCGCGAGCCTAATCGAGCCGAGCTCGAGTTGAACCGAACTCGAGCCTAAGTATATTAAATTTTAGTTTACATTTAAGTTTGATCCTAATCGAGGCTAATCGAGCCGAGTTCGAATATTGCAAAATTCCTTTCGACTCGAGTTCGAGTTTGAAAATTCAGGCTCGATCGAGTTTGAGTCGAGTATCGAGTAGGATAATTTCTTAATCGAGCCTAATCGAGTAGGGCAGTGTATCGACTCGAGTTGGCTCGATTACACCCCCTGTACCATGTGAAATTACCATTTTATGTGACTCTCCCCCCTTCTGATCAGTAAAACTATAAAAATCTATGTTGCATGGACCCTGCATTTTATCTTTCCATATCCATGTCGATCGCCTGGTATGGGTATAGATGTTATACACTTCGTTTTGGTGAAAACTTGGTCATTGCCCAAGTGTGATATATATCCATGCCTGAGTCCATCCAACATGGATTTCATTTGTAATAAAGATTATCCCTTACAGATGGTTGTTATAACGCAGATCTTTTGAATGTATTTGAAAGTTTTCTGCCACAACTCTTGCTCTACCCAAATCCTTCAGATCCACTTAATGGCGATGCAGCTTCTTTAATGATGAAGGACAAAATCCAATATGAGAAAAAAGTAAAAGGTGACAACTTTTCACTAGCTTCCCCTTCTTTTCTGGTCTAAGTGCATCTAGAATGATTGAAAGTGTCTCTGTCGAGTCAAAACTTATGGATATGTACATTTGAGAACCTAAATATGTTAGTCGGCACCTGTTATACAACTTGGTTCTGATAGCTTGATTTCTTGAATAAACACGAATTTAGAGTATATATGAATAAGGCTTCTTCCTGGTAAGCAGGTATAGGTTTGGAACATTTTACAGTGTTTGAAATATACACTTGGTCTTTTTTCCTGAAATAGTGTTTACTCTTCCATCTTCCCAACCTTCAGGCATATAAAACCAGTTTAAAATTCCTCAAAGATTCTCTCTCTCTCTCTCTCTCTGTGTATGTGTCACACACACACACACACACGATAGCGTCCTGCAAAACTATTCCCCTGAAATAAGATCTAAAGGTGACAAGAAATGCATTCTGAAGCTTATATAGCACAATGATCTAACCTTCATTTTTTTGCATCTCTAGAAATTGGCCACTAAGCAATTTATAGGAAGATATGAATAGAATAATTCGGATTCAATTTTTATTTTTTATTTTTGGTACAAGAAGATGTAACCAGGGGAAGAGAGGATCGAAGTAAGGAGGCTTGAACTGTCCCTAGGGACTGGATTCAATTTTTAGGAGCCTTTTATTTTCTTTATCATTTTTGTTTTGGTTTGGCTTTTCCTTTTCCCTCCATTCTTTCTGCATCTCTTCTGTTGCCCTTAAAGTTGGTGGCTAGTGGCGTTGATTTGTGTAATCCTCGAAGCAGAATACTGTGAAAGATATGCAAAGGAGGACATAACCAACACCAACGCTGAGGAAGAAAGTGATGATGAGGACGTAAGCTATGACAATACTGCTTCCACAGATGATGAAATTGCAGGACATGCAGACCCCTAAAGTTCTGGGGGCATATGGAATCTTTGATCAAAACCCATCAACAAATTTCCATATATACATTTTAACCATATCTTCATTTTCTTGTAATCAAAATCAGAATTTTAGGAAGAAATTGTTTGCATCTTACCTGAAGTATTTGAAGTAACAATGAAATGGAAATAGAAGAAATTCAAGATCTAGTTATTTGCTTTAAGATTGGTCTCTCTCTCTCTCTTTGTGAGGAAGGCTGGTTTTATGTCTCTAATGCCACCCAAATTATGCTGAAATATGGCTCTCTCTCTGTCTCAAGCATGCTAGTGACAATGAATCCAAATGAGTTTCTTATTGGAACCATTTGCATTTATGTCACTGGCATCCTTATATGCAGACCTTCCATTAAGAGAATAAATTTTGGGTATGACCAAGTCTCAGGAGCTCGATCACCGGTAGTATGGGTGCAGTTCGATGAGTATGAAAGCAATACTTGGAATTACAGGGTTAGTATATTGTTTATTGTAACAACCAGCCACTGTTCAATTGTCCAATAGCCAATCTCAGCTTAGACTTGTTCAACCTGCCGGCAGGATCTACAATATTATACTTTCCATTTTTGAGCCATTTGGCAATCATGTTGTAGTACAAATCAATTTTCACAAATACTAGAGTACAAATCGTGGATATAAGATCAGTTGATCATCAATCGGGACTTAGTCAGCATTGTTACAGTAGGTTACAATGTTGTGCAACTCACACAATACATAAAAGAAGACAAGTCATAACAAAGAGCTAATTTTCCATATCTTCAAAAAATGCCTCAATTCCCCATCTGGGTATTGGCCATTTTGATCTTTCTCACCTTCCAAGTTGCCAATTCAGAAGATTATTTCGTGAAGCATTCACTTGTTCGATTCATGGACAAACTAACTGCAGGAAACAATGTTCAGAGAGATCAGAATTGGGGTTGGAATTTGGCTTCAGATCCATGTAATGACAAATGGGCGGGTGTTGAATGCAATTCTCAAATGCAAAATGTAAGAAAAGTAGTTCTTAACAAGCTTAATTTCTCAGGAACTCTTGATACTGGTTTGCTTTGCATGGCAAAGTCATTAGTTTATCTTAGCCTTGAAGACAACAATCTCTCGGGAGAAATTCAAGGAGACATAGTAAATTGCAAGCGCTTGACTCACGTGTATCTAAGTGGGAATCACTTGTCCGGCAAACTACCTGACTCTTTGTCTCGTTTAAACAACTTGAAGAGGCTTGAGATATACAACAATAGCTTCTCTGGTGAGCTTCCAGATTTGGCTAGAATATCTGGCCTTTTAACTTTCAGAGCTCAAAACAACTATCTCAGTGGACCAATCCCTCAATTTGATTTTACCAATCTTCTTAGCCTTGATGTCTCGAACAACAATTTCAGTGGTCCGATTCCTGATGTTCATGGCAATATCCCTGCAAGCAGCTTTGCCGGTAATCCTGGATTATGTGGAGATCCATTGCCAAATGCATGCCCTCCAAGCCCCCCACCAAAGAAGTCGAACAAGTTATCACTTGATAGGTTTCTTATCTACTCTGGCTATGCTATTCTAGGCGTTGCTATTTTGGCCTTCATTGCATACAAACTAGTCAAGAGAAAGAAACCGAAAGATCAAAACGATGTGAGAGAACAACAGAAAGTTGAGAAGAATGAAAATTCAAATCCCAAAAAGAAAAACATAAGCTATCCTTCTGGTGAGGTCAAGGAAAGTCCTGACAGGTCTGAGTACTCAATTACCTCAGTTGAGAGCGGGATGGTTTCATCATCACTTGTTTTACTTACAAATTCAGCAGTTAAAGAGCTGAAGTTTGAGGAGTTGCTTAGGGCTCCCGCTGAGCTTTTAGGGAGAGGGAAGCATGGAACTGTTTACAAGGTGATACTTGGTAATAGGATGACTCTTGCGGTCAGAAGACTAAGGGGTTGGGACATCCCAAAAGAAGATTTCAAGGGAAGGATGCAGAGGATGGATCGAGTGAGACATCCAAATGTGTTGCCAGTCATGGCCTTTTATTGTTCAAAGCAAGAGAAGCTCTTGGTCTATGAGTATCAACAAAAAGGCAGTCTCTTTAATCTTCTACATGGTAAGTTTTTCTTCATCAGTATCATATTGCATATATGTTAGAGAAGAAACATCATCGTTATTCCAAGTTCATGTTTTGTATCTTGATCTCAGGGACTCAATATGGTCAAGCGTTTGAATGGGGAAGCAGATTGAGAATTGCAGCCACAATTGCCAATGCTTTGGCTCATATGCATGAGAAGCTAGGCGAAGATGGGATTGCTCATGGCAATCTGAAATCCTCAAACATTCTCTTCAACAACAATATGGATCCATGTATAAGCGAATATGGTCTAATGGTGGTTGAAAATCATAATCAACCGTATCTTGCACAAAGCAATAGTTTCTCATTCAACATCACAAGTAGTGAAAGTGAAAGCACGGCTAATTCCTTCAAGGTTGATGTATATGGGTTCGGTGTGATTCTCCTTGAGCTACTAACTGGGAAGTTGGTTCAGAACAACGGGTTCCATTTAGCTAGGTGGGTTCACTCAGTGGTTAAAGAAGAATGGACTTATGAAGTGTTTGATAGGGCCTTGGTTTCTGAGGGCGCGAGTGAAGAGAGGATGGTTAATATGTTACAGGTAGCGTTGAAGTGCATCAATCCTAATCCTGATGCAAGGCCAATCATGAATCAAGTTGCTTCAATGTTAAATTCAATAAAAGAGGAAGAAGAGAGATCCTTATCCTTTGATCCGTGATAAAATACACGCAACAAATACAAAGCATGGAAAAAATGTGAAATTTTTGAAGTCATTGATTGTTTCTTGTATAGTAGTGTCCGTTTTTCTTTGCCCAATTTATTTGAGATTTTTCATAAGCTATTATACACCAATAAGTAGTTCTGATATGCACATGGTCCTACAACGGTAGTTCTTTGATCAAAACAAAAGGCTCACCTCTCTCTTTTTGTTCTCCATGTTCAATTTCAACCCTGTTGGTATGGGATCAACAAACAGGATTCTCAACCATCAGTTACACGATTAGTCATAATCCCTGTTGATGGCACCCGATTTAACGGGCTATTTTCTTTATTTCCATGAGATTCAATTATTTTTTTTGTTTTGATAAGGAATTTTTTCTTTTAATTAAAATCTTCCTAATCTCAAAGGATTTTAAATTCTCTAAAAATCCTTCACAATAAATCCCAATTATTTCAAAGGACATCATGTAGAAGGAAATGTAGAAGGAAACTAGGATTTTCTACATTACTCGGGAGACTATGAATACAAAACATAACACAAGAAAAAGGAGGACTCTCTCAACCTTTGACCACACGATATTCCCTCTTTGCACATTAAAACCATACACTGCAGTTCTCTACAATGATACACAACCCTCACAACCATATGACTACATAATATGCTCTCTTACACATAACTTTGAGGCACAAGGAGGCAACCCAATTCATCATGAACAAAGGTATGATTTCTATATCAATCCTACACTATCAGAGGTACGACTCTATGTCACTCATTTAGCTATGACCATATCCATGGTCAACTATACACAGATTACAAGGACACAACACAGGGCAAAAATCCACAGGCTATACTCAGTCTCTATTTTATCTATTTTTATTGACTTGAGTGTCGGAGTCCTCTCGTTGGGCTAGTTCTGATGGGATTTATACAGATTTTTCATCCGAGAAGATCCGACGAATACTCTCAACATAGGCTCCTCTTTCGGGTCGAAGAGGAGGTATCTAAGGTGGTAAGAATCACTTCCATCAGATTGGTGCCGTTTGTGAAAAACGACAGGCTAACAGCCATAAAAATTTCGCGTCCTACTTCATTCCTAACGCCATATCATCTCGGAGTGATGTCTTTAAAGCCAAACATAACAAGGAGCTTTGCAGTCGGTATTTGGTGTATCTAAGCTTATTTTGCTCTCTCTCTTTGTACACATCTACTATCTTTTCACTACTGTTACCTCTTGAAATATTACTCTATTTCTCTATGATATTGCTTTATTTTTCTATTATCTTTCGGTATCAACCATGACTACTCATGGTTGCACGTGTCATTTGCACCCCTTATATTAATCAATCCTTTGATAGCATATTTCCTTCCACTTTCTCATTGGAATGAGCACTTACAAATTGCACGCCTTATATTAATCAATCCTCTTTGATTACATATTTCCTTCTACTTTCTCCGTTGGAATGAGCACCTTACAAATTGCACTATTTCACTTGCTTCTCGGCACTTTGTTCACTTGTTCCTTGGCACATTGGAAATTTTAACATTTCCTCTTGTTACTCGCACTACAAAAAAACATGATTTTAGTCACGGACTTTAGCCACGAAAAAAATTCGTCGCTATTTACCTACGAATTTAACGACAAAAATAGAATTCGTTGCAAATTAGCCACGAAAAAAAATTCGTGGCTAATTAGCCATGAATTTTTGTTCATGGCTAAATTCGTGGCTAATTTACCACAAATCCATTTTCTTCGCTAATTTAGCGACGAAAATAATTATGCGTCGTTAATTTAGCGACGAAATTCATAATTCGTCGCTAAATAGCCATGAATTTTTCATTCGTGGCAAAATTTAGCCACGAATTCGAAATTCATGGCTAAATTTAGCCACGAAATTCGAAATTCATAGCTAATTAGCCACTAACTGCTCGGGTAAATTAAATCCGCTAATTTGAAATTCTGTTAAATATAATTTTATATTTTTATTAAATATAAATATAAATTTATATTTTATATGTTTATTAAATTAGGGAATTGATTTTTATTAAATATATTTTTGTATTTTTTAAAATATAATTTTGTATTTTTGTTAAAGATAATTTTTTAATTTTATTAAATATAATTTTGTATTTTTATTAAATATAATTTTATATTTTATATTTTTATTAAATTAGTAAATTGTATTTTAATGGTAAAAGTTAGAAAGAAAGTAATGAAGTAAAAAAAAAAAAAAAAGGTATATCAGATAAGTTAATATGACATAGTGGTTGAGAATGCTCCAGATGTCCTCTTAGTTTGAGGTTCGAATATGGATAAATGTACATTTTCTACAAAAATATAAAGCAGCAAGAAGTTGGTTCATACACGAGCGGGGACCGGCGAGTGGGCCGGTGAACGCCGACGGTGGGCCGGTGGCTTTTAAAATTAAAAATATAAAATGAAAAATTTAGCCACAAATTCAGTCACGAATTAGAATCCGTGGCTAAATTTTGAATTCGTGGCTAAATTTTTATGACGCGCTATTAGTCACGGATATGAGTTCGGGGCTAAATCCGTCGTTAAACAATTTAACGATGAATTTTTTTGATATTTTTGTAACTAAATCCGTCGTTAATTCGATATTTTGTTAATTCGATATTTTTTTGTAATGTCCGTGTCACTTTGTTCACTTGTTCATGGGCACTTTGGAAATTTGAACATTTCCCCCTGTTCCTCGGCACCTGTGCACTTGTTGAATACTTAACTTCCTTGGCATTTCATGCCCCTGCTCATTTCATGCAAATGCAATTGCTTGTCGCTCGGCATTTCATGCACTTGCATTGTTGAATATTTCACCTATGAAATACTTGCAAACACTTGGAATTGTAAGAGTTGAAATTTGAACCTTAGTCTTCCACTTCCTCCAAAAAAGTTTGCTACCATCATGCCACACAAACCATTCAATTATATCATACCCAATATATATATATATATATATATTATATCTCGTACTTGTGAATATTTCAAATCTCTAATTCTCCTAACTTATTATATATTTTACTCTAACCTTCCTTACTCAACACTGGACATCTTTTCTCAATGAAACAAAATTCCAAATACTTAAATCCATAGGATGGACATTCCCAATGACCCTGCTCAACATCAACAATCTTAATTCAATAATCCTTATTCACAACCTATTTTACTCTGTAAGTGATCTAATAATGCTAATAAATTGCTTTCATCCGAAATCCCACTTCATCTCGATAATAATATTCATATTCCACATGCTCTGTCATTTCTTCATTATATCTGGCTAACAACAATTTTGCACACCTCTTGACACCAAAATGTTCTTAATAAGTTGTTTTGATATTGAATTTTATCTTATGATTATCAAACAAATGATATCTTTACTTTACGTGCTCTAACTCTTATTCGTATTGCCTCAATTGTGTTAACCGAGCAACGAACAAAAGCAATTTTCAGCCGGTGATAACACAGCCAGGAGCACCCCTTTGCTGGTCGACAGCCTCAGAAGCCAACACTCTCTCGGCATCAGAGTGATCAATTATAACTTGGATCCATCGAAGGACTCGGTTTAGTAATTTCTGTCCACTGACTACAACTTTGTCAATTTTCCATAATGATATTTTAATTTCACATATTCTGTCACTTTTTCATTACATTTTGACTAATCTCGGTTCGGACCCTTATACCCATAAGCCTCTAGTCCACTGCTCTCTTTCTTTTATAGATACAATTGCTCAGCTCAACACCTCACAAGGATTCCACATCTAAGGCGCAATGCCTCCGAGTACCATTGGCGCAATGCTTGGTATGCTACTCACATTTAAGGCGCAATGCCTCCTATTATCATCGGCGCAACGCTTGGTATACTATTCACATTCAAGGCGCAACGCCTTCTAGTACCATTGGTCTAACGCTCGGTACGCTACTCACATTCAAGGCGTAACGCCTCCTAGTATCATTGGCGCAATGTCTGGTACGCTATCACATTCAAGGCGCAACGACTTTGAGTACTATCAGTGTAATGCCTGGTAACTATTCACATTCAAGGCACAATTGTAACATCGATATCTCAATGTACTCCTTATTGTACTTATCTTCATGTTATATATAATATTACTTTTGTTTCTATATAGAAAATCTACTAAGAAATTTTTCCGTTAAAACCGCTCCTAAAAATTTCGGTACAATCGCTGATAATTTAAAAATTTTCAAAATGACCACCGATGGTCTAATAATAATAAGAATGACTCTAGAGTACATAAAAACCTCAAATTTGGATAGATTTTACTTCGTAGAGCTAAATCACAAATTCTCGAAAAAAAGTCACCCGAAAACCCTAATTTGGGTCGAAGGCCGTTCAGAAAGGCTATACGACCATGTTTTGATATGAGATAAATTAAATGAGGCCTAATACGAGGTTTTGGATCTAACTTGAAATTTATGAAACTTTGCCTTTAAAATCGCTTAAATTTAAAATTTTATCGGTAAGCCGAAAATCTTCCCAAAAGGTACTGACAAGCTCTAAAATCATTAAAAATGGCTAACGAAAACTAAAACACTTAAGTATAAGTATAAAGAAGTGAATTTGAAAAATTAAAAAAAAAATTCGGATTAAAAATAGCAAAGGGTCAAATTTATAATTTTGAAAAGTTTAGAGACTAAAAGTGAAAATATGAGAACTTAAGGGACTAAGTTACAAAACCAACTATAGAATGACAATTGGAGATCAACCATTAGTCAAGAGCATACATAGTGGCCCCTAATCTCATTCCACTAAAGAGAAACCTCATTGGTTGAAAAATTCTTGCATGAATTCTCATTGGTTGGTCAAAAATCCTTTCTTTGTTCTTGGAATTCATCAAGGACGAATTTGACAAGAAGGTGGGTGCATGAAGGTAGATTGTAAGCCATTTGCATGAGAGAAAGACTTAGGACAAGTGTAGAGTGGAGGTCTTGCGTGTAAAAATGAATCAATGGTCAAGATAGCTTGATTTAGTTTATAAAAAGACCAAAACCAACCATTTTCTCTTCTATTCACTCACTTGAAAGAAATTTTTACTAAGAAAAAAGGGATTGCTCATGTTCAAATAGAATTCTTGGAGCATTAGAGAAGGAACACAAGTAAAAGAGATAAGAACATTCTTGACTCCATATCTCTAGTTGTTTAAGATAGTATAAGAATTGTGTAGAGATTGATATTTGATGAATTATGTTACTATGGTGCTAAGGTGATCAAGGCTTCAAGAAAATCAAGATCAAGTGATGGGTATTAGTTAGCAAAAGATCATATAAAGGAAGGTAAAATACTCAAATTTGAAGTCTTTACAAGTAGTAAAATTAAATACATGTACTAGCATGCTAGATATGAATATTTTAATTTTAGTAAGCTGTAGTAATTCTATGATATCTTATTCTGTAATGATCAAAATTTAGATTGGTTTACTTCTGATAAAACTAGACTCCCTAGGCTTTAAAATGATCTATGGTGCAAAATTCTTCATTAAGAAATGAAATTATGGTGATTTTTAGAAGAAAAGGTAAAAATCGATATTATATTCACTGTCCTGTGCACGACAAGTAAATTGATTTAGATATTAAGATAACTTCTAGATAGAATTAGGGAAAATTCAAAACATGAACTTTTTGTCTTATCTTTAAAATGAGGTAAGATTCACTTGAATCGGAATAGTATGCTAGACGTTATGGTGTTTTTACTGAAACTGTGCAGAGTATAATTTATAACTAGAATTGAGATAGAAATGAAAATTTATTAAATTCTACACTTATAATTAAAGGAAATACTAAACATAAAAGTTGTAGGACTATCTCTTATCTTTCAATAGAACTTAGAATCATGTAAATCAGAGTTGTAGATACTGAGATATGAATTTTCTACCAAAACTACGCAAATTTAGTTATACAAGTATGAACTGTGTTGAAGATAGATTTTTATAAATTCGTGCAATGGGAATTTGGAGATGTGTTAAACTCAAAATATGTAGATATATGTCTTAGCTTTAATTAGTAATTTGAATTACTCAATTCCGAGTTATATAGAGAAGATTATGTCATTTTTCTTAAGACTACGCAATAGTAGAACTTGAAAAATCTGAATTGGCTTAAACAAACTAGGGTGAATTAGAACTGGACTTAATCAAATTAGGTTTTCTTCAAGTTTCATTCAACATCTCTAGGTAAGAAAATTTTCTCTTCACTCTTAGTATAACATATCTAATTTTGGAGCCAAAAGAAGGAGTCTAACATGATGAACTTCTTGTAGTCGAAAGTTAGGAGTGTGGAAGAAAGAAAAATCATTTGAAGAGAAGTCTTGATTTAAGCTTGAAGTATCAATATTTGAGTAAATAAACTTTTGCGCTTGTTTGAAACTTGAAGACCTTGTGTGAATGTTTTAATGTACTGATTTTAACTTAGATTAGGGGTGAAAACAAAGAGACTAAATCCTAAATGAGTATAGAATTTTGAGTGCAAAAGTTATTAATATATGTGTATTTGCTGGTTAAAATGAGGAAGAAAGTTGTGTAGAAACTGAGTTGTGTTTGGCCAAGAAATTGGAATGGTGAAAAGGCTAAATGTAAACTGAAATTGTGTCTTGCCTTTAGTACATTTTGTGTGCAGAAAAGTAGGTAAAAATGGTGACTATATCCATGAGTAGGTGAACTGAAAGTTGTCCCTCATGTGGTGAAGTTGTATGAAGAACTTAGAGTAAATGTTATGAAGAATGTATAGAAATGAGTATTGAAATAGTTGGGTTGGTTATGAAAATTTTAAGGTATAAATGTGTGTATGGTGAAATTGAAAATGATAACTTTTGTGAATTAGAGTGACATTGGTTGGTTTGAATTATGTACCTTTGGTAACATGAAATTGAAGTTGTTGTTTTGACAATCGAAAGGGAAAATGATGTATGTACACATTGAGAGCCTAGTTATGATACCCTAGGTAGATTAAGGATTAGTTAAAAAAATAATAAAATATAGCATTGAACTTTTCAATGCTATGACACTTATATATGTTATATGTATTACCATTATAGTGATACATTAGTTTGTCAAACGAGGGGAGCTCTTTCTGCTTGTTGTGGAGTATTTCAGGTAGTGACGTACCCTTCCGTATACTGTGAGTGAGACTTCGATATTATGATTTTGATAGAACAAATTTATGTTTTATGGTTTTTCAAATGACATATTTTATGATATGAGTGAAAGCATATGATTTTGACTATATTTTATACATGATGGCTTTTGTGATTCATTGGAGTGTCCTAAATGATTGATTCGAATGTTATGCATCCATGGTTTGAAATGAAATGATATTGTGCCACTATTTGAAATCTTGATATGATTTATATGCTACCATTGCATTGGCACTGATTTGAAATGTTTTGATCAAACATATTGACACATAGTTTTGATATGATTTGATGAGATATATGGGCCGGATTCCTACTTGTGATGAGATTGATATGATGACGTGATGATGTTCCTTGATGGATTCTGTAGCTGCGAAGGACATTTGTAGAGGCACCCAATGTTGTCCAGATACGCTTCTGCAGGAGGTATCCACAAACGTCATATGTATAGTTGCGCTCGGATAAACCAAAATTTGGGGAGGACGTGTGTTACGCTACAGTCTAGCACTTGGTGAGGCCTGTGGCCAACGTTGGGGTAGAGAACTAATTTTATATACTTGCATATGAAAACCCCAAAGATGCCCGTCATTGGTCGAGGTAGACCACTGCCGGTGTTATTTTCTTGGCAAGCTCTAATTGATTTTGGAAATATAAATGGATGCATACTTTGATACTATTATATGTGATATGTGATCACTTGGTCTGGACATGACATACTCGGTTTTGATATCATATTGGTTTTAAAATGTACTTTGACACTCCATGCTCACACTTATATTGAGAACATATTGTCAATCCTCTCACTCACTTAGTATTTTCCCATAATACTCACCCATTACTTTTCATTGACTACAGTTATAGACTTAGTAGGGAGACGTGTTAAGAGAGTTCGATACACTTGATTTATATTTGGAGACCTTGGACTTGGGTATGGTATCGACCATTCTTCCACGGTGATGTATTTGATGATGATGTATATTTGAGGTCTATAAAATGACCATTGTGTATATTTATTGGGATGACTATAATTGTATTATGTAATGTAATTGGAACTCTTGATAATGTTGTATACTTATGCATTGAGGCAAATGAGTTACATTTTTACATTCTTTTACTTGGGAAACGATATTCTAAGGGAAAAAAAAAACAGTTTTTAAACAATTTTGAACAGGTGTTGGTTTTAGCCTTCGTTGTCTCGATATGTGTGTTTTGTGAGGGGCAGCGTACGGGGTAACGACAGCTGCTCATGGCCTCAGATCGAGAATCGTGGCGTGACAACAATGCCTCCGAGTACCATCGGTGCAATGCTCGGTACGCCACTCACATTCAAGGCGCAACACCTTCAAGTGCCATAGGCGTAACGCCTCGTACGCTACTTAAATTCACAGCGCAACGTCTCTACGGTCTCCCGGCCCAACATCAGGGACATTTTCTCGGCTTCACTTTCGGTTTTCTATTTATAAATGGGCCCTAGTGCCCTAATAGGGATCTAACTCCCTTTTCTACATATGGGCCATAGTGTCTTGGACAGGATCTAACTCTCTTTCTCTTGGTCTTCTATATAATGTAGGCCTCAGCGTTCGGACGTAATTTAACTCCCATTCTATCAATTTTTGCTATCTAACATGGCTATTAGACAGGATCCAACTTCCTTTCTCTCAGCACTACATCATGTCCATCGTAATACTGCCTCCATATATATTCTCTTGGTTTGGACACTTAATAATCTCTCAGGTGTAATACAAGATAAGGGTTCCAACACCCTCTCCGTGACTACAGCACCTTTCGAGACAGTTTAATGCTTAGGTTATTTTATCTTAACACCATTTGCTTTCTTATTGATTAAATTTTTATATATCATACAAGTATGTTACACAATGGCAATTAGCAAGCATCTCTTTATAAGTTCTTATACATCATACAAAAGAAATACAACTGACACGGTAGCACCTATCTCTCACACTCACTGAGAATCTCATTGCACTAACAAAACATAGACTCTTGGTCAGCTTCCAAACACTCAATCTCTTTTAAAGCAACATTTACTATCCTCTTCTATTCGATCTCTCTTTTCCTCTAGCATACAACCGGGACATTACCCAATATTTGATTAAGTACAATTGACTTCTGCTTTTCATAACACAAGCATTCTACACTTTTTGCCATTGCTCGGTTAAATGCTCCCACTTAAGTCCCTCGATCTCCTTGGCCACTACCTCGCTTCTGTCTATGCATTGCTTGGTCGTCCTTTCTTAGCACACTTTACTCACTCGACTTATTGACCTCTCATTCTTGTGATCCGACAGTCACTTCAATATTCTACAGAAAACTCTTAATTATTATGGAAGCAATTCCCATTACGCAATGGGTCTAAGTTGAGATATAATACCCTTCACAAAGCCGACATAGTGACCCCTTGGCTATCCAGCCTCTTGGACAATCCTTTATCTCTCTCGATCCGCTCTACCTAGCCACCTTCTTTTGACATACCTTAACCATCATGACCTCATGATTAGTCGACTTTTCGATCTCTCGACCTCTCGACCTCTCGGTTATCTTCATTTTATGTGCTTAATGGAGGGCCCAACCAGGTTTAGTGCCCATGGATAATTTAATACCCTCTTGCTTCCCTCATTTAGATGTTCTCTTAGTCGAGGGATAGTGCCACTCGACCTTACCTCCTCGGAAAGGCATTCAGTCCTCGGCTATCCCGTTTCTCAACAGATACACTCTATTGGTACCAAAATGACTTTACATAACATCATAACTAAAATAAACTCATAGCCCGTGGGCATCAAATGCCCTCAAGCATATCGTTGACACGATATGTAACTCCTAACCAGATATACATGACCCACACTCCTTGGCACAATGACATCGAACATTTTTGACACAATGCCTCAAACCCACTGGTGCCAACGAGCCTCCTCGGCACAATGCTATCATATGACCTCTTGGCTGCACAATGCCAACATACTTTCTTGACTCCATGTCATCAACTTTTCACTCTTGGCACAATGTCAATAGGCGCTTCTCGATACATGGCCACTACATATTCTATCCGAGTGTAATGCCTCCAATCTCTTGTCCAGCACAACTCCAGCAAGCCCTTCAAATGTGACTAAGCTCTCATTTGAGCCCCAGGACAGCACTACACTATCATAACTTCCTCGGCATGACGTCTTGTGACACATGGCCCTTACGGGACACAATTCTCGGTCGAATGGACACCAACTAGTCTTCTTTGTCCTAACTACAAACATCATCTTGATATTCTTTTTATGACACAATCTCTATTGTTCACGAATCATAACCAAATGTGGTCCTTACCTTTACATCTTATAACTACCAAGGGCCTCAATTCGAGGTATCTTGACCTCCTTGGCCACTCGATCTCCCTATGTCTTAACTTCCTTGGTCCCTTGATTTTTCAGTTACTCCTCTTAGTTTCCTAACTTCTTAATCACTTGGCCTCTCGGTCACATGTTTCACTCTTTTGATTCTCCAATTCACTCTACTCCTAATACCATTTTTTCAAAATGGCATTAGGAGTAGAGATAAATGATGGTACCTGATTTAATAGGCTATTTTTCTTATTTCCGTGAGATTCAATTTTTCTTATATTTTTGATAAAGAATGAAATTTTTCTTAAAATTTAAATCTTCTTAATCTCAAAGGATTTTAAATCCTCTAAAAGTAGTTCACAATAAATCCCTACCATTTCAAAAGATATCATATAGAATGAAACTAGGGTTTTCTACACCCCTTGGGAGACTATGAATACAGAATATAACACAAGACAAAGGAGGACTCTCTCAATCCTAGACGACACAATATTCTCTCTCTAAACATTAAAACCATACATTGCAACTCTCCACAATGATACACAACCCTCACAACTATATGAATACATAATATTCACTCTCTTTATACACATAACTTTGAGGTACAAGGCGACATCTCAATTCATCATCATCAAAGGTACGATTTCTACACCAATCCTACACCACCAGAGGTACGGCTCTATGTCACATTCTATACATTCAGGTATGATTCTATACTTAATTATATTTTTCTCTTATTCCTCTTTATGTACATATATTATACACTTTGTAACACCGACACCTCGGTGTACTCATATTTTACGTATCCTCACATTTATATGTAATATTTTTCATGTTTCATAGAGCGAAATTCACTGAGAAAATTTATCAAAATTTTGATCGGCAGATGTTTTAAATTTTATGTGATCGGTTAGTAGAGTATTGGTTTGTTTAGTAGTGACTCCTCCTGGGAGATTGTTATCTCTAGACCAATTATTTGTTTCTATCGTTCGGTATATTTTGAATTTTCGATCGGTATCTTTTGTCGTACTGATATGTTGAAATAATTATTTCTCATTGGTCTGTTAACCGAAAAGCATTTCAATCTCCAATCGGCATCTTTTGTTCACTTTGGCATTGTTGGGTAATTTCTAATCGGCACCTGAAATTTGAAATTTTAAATAATTCTTATCGGTGCCTTCTGATTTTGCTCCTGCACCCGTTCGGCATAATTTTCTTCATTAACCGGACAGTCCGTTTCATTTCCCTTCGGATGTTTGTAAATCCTATTCGGTACTATTGACAATAAATTCTTAGTACTATCAAGAGCCTGTAGGTATACACTTGTAATTTTGAGGAGCCTATGTCACTCTATTTACTGATCGGCTAGCCACAACGAAGCACTCTCATTTGGTTGATCGGTTAGTCTTCCTGGTCAGCCTTCCCGGGTAACCTATCTGATCAGCCTTCCCGGGAGACCCATCTGATCAGCTTTCCCGAGTGACCCATCTGGTCAGCCTTCCTGGGCGACCTATCTGGTCAGCTTTCCTGGGCGACCTATCCGATCAGCCTTCTCAGGCGACCTATCTGACCAGTTTTTCCAAGCGACCTATCTGGTCAGTCTTTCCGATCGGTCATCTCGGTCAGTCTTCCTGATCGGTCTTCCCGATCAGCCATCCCGGTCAGTCTTCTTGATCAGTCTTCCTAATCGGTCATCCCAGTCAGTCTTCCTGATCAGTCTTCCCAATCGGTCATGCCGGTCAATTTTTCTGATCAGTCTTCCCGATCGGTCATCCCGGTCTGTCTTTCTGATCAGCTTACCCGGATGACGTATCTAGTCAGCCTTCCCGATGGATGACCTGTCTGGTTAGCTTTTCCGGACGACCTATCTGGCCAGCCTTTCCGATCAGTTTTCTTGAATTACATTTAGACTGATAAAACTTGACCCAGACACATTACAAATCACACTTTCCTCAATACATAAAATTTTAAGTATATAAACTCATTTTATTGAGTACCAAGTTACAAAAAGGGACATATTATGAATTTGTGTAAGTTGAGAGAGAAAGGGGCAACTAAGTAAATTCATGAAAACGAGTTTATAAATAAAGTGTAGTGATGGGGTATTAGAACCCATGAAGACCAAACTCTATTTTTCTTATTCTTCCATTTTCTCTCTCGGTTCACATCTTCTCTCTCTCTTTCTTCTTGTTTCTTCCAACGATCAATCAAAATACTCTAGACCCACACTCTAAGAGTTCTAAAACTCATGACCCACCCTCTAGCAAGTTAAATCTAGTAAAGGAGTTGAGATTTCTAGTGATAGAAAATCTAAGGTTTGATCGTGATTCGACTGGAGACAAATCGAGCGCAATTTAGGAAATTTAAATTAGTTTTGGGTTTATTCTTCCTCTTTCATGACTTTGGGTTTATGTTGAAATTTGATAAAAAGAAAAGTGGGTTTGAGCCACGCGGGAGAGAAAGTTCGGGTATTCAATGTTAGGGTTTTGGATGTTCTTGAAAGAATTGATATTGATGATGGTGGATACTTGGTTATGTCCCTTAGGAATTGCCGAGAGCAGAACAAGGTAGGACATTCACTGGAAAGACGTCCGGGATCGACTACCGTTCCTAGTACAGTGAGTGGGAGTTTGATGCTATGTTTTCGATTGAACCAAACTCCTGTTTTATAGCCTTTCAAATGAAATGTTTTAAGGCATGTGTGAAAGTATATGATTTTGACTATGAATTTTAAATGATGGCTTTTGTGATTCATTGGAGTGTCCCAAATGATTGATTTGAATATTTTGGATCCACGGTTTGAAATGAAATGATATCGTGCCACTCTTTGAGATCATGATATGATTTATATGCTACCATTGTATTGGCACATTGATTTGAAATGATTTGATGAAATATATTGGCATGCGGATTTGATACGATTTGATGATATATGTGGGCTGGATGCCTACCTGTGATATGATGATGTGATGATATCCTTGATGGATTTTCGTAGCTATGAAGGGATTTGGCAGAGGCTGTCAAGAGCCTGTAAGTATACATTTGTAATTTTAAGGAGCTGTGTCACTCTATTTACTGATCGGCTAGCCACAATGAAGCACTCTCATTTGGTTGATTGGTCAGTCTTCCTAGTCAGCCTTCCTAGACGACCTATCTAGTCAGCCTTCCTAGGCGACCTATCTGATCAGCCTTCCCGGGTGACCTATCTGACCAGTTTTCCCAAATGACCTATCTGGTTAGTCTTCCCGATTGGCCTTCCCGATTAGTTTTCTTGAACTGCATTTAGACTGATGAGACTTGACCCAGACACATCACAAATCACACTTTCCTCAAAAAATAAAAATTTAAGTATATAAGCTCATTTTATTGAGTACTAAGTTACAAAAGGGGACATATTGGAAACTTGTGTAAGTTGAGAGAGAAAGGGACAACTAAGTAAATTCATGAAAATGAGTTTATAAATAAAGTGTAGTGATAGGGCATTAGAACCCACGAAGGCCAAACTCTATTTTTCTTCTTCTTCTATTTTCTCTCTCGGTTCACACCTTCTCTCTCTCTTTCTTCCTGTTTTTTCTAACGATCAATCAAAATACTCTAGACCTACACTGTAAGGGTTTCTAAAACTCATGACCCACCCTCTAGCAAGTTAAATCTAATAAGGGAGTTGAGATTTCTAGTGAGAGAAAATCTAGGGTTTGATCGTGATTCGACTGGAGACAAATCAGAGACTGCAATTTAGGTAATATTTTTAATATTAGTTTTGGGTTTATTCTTCCTCTTTCATGACTTTGGGTTTATGTTGAAATTTGATGAAAAAGAAATTGTGGGTTTTGAGCCACCGTACGAGAGAGAAAGTTCAGGTATTCAATGTTAGGGTTTTGGATGTTCTTGAAAGAATTGATATTGATGATGGTGGATACTTGGTTATGTCCCTTAGGAATTGCCGAGAGCAGAACAAGGTAGGACATTCACTGGAAAGACGTCCGGGATCGACTACCGTTCCTAGTACAGTGAGTGGGAGTTTGATGCTATGTTTTCGATTGAACCTAACTCCTGTTTTATAGCCTTTCAAATGATATGTTTTAAGACATGTGTGAAATTATATGATTTTGACTATGAATTTTAAATGATGGCTTTTGTGATTCATTGGAGTATCCCAAATGATTGATTTGAATATTTTGCATCCGCGGTTTGAAATGAAATGATATCATGCCACTCTTTGAGATCTTGATATGATTTATATGCTACCATTGCATTGACACATTGATTTGAAATGATTTGATGAAATATATTGGCATGCGGATTTGATGTGATTTGATGATATATGTGGGCCGGATGCCTACCTGTGATATGATGATGTGATGATATCTTTCATGGATTTCCGTAGCTACGAAGGGCTTTGGCAGAGGCACCCATTGTGTCCGGATACGCTTCGGCCAAAGGTATCTCCCAAACGCCATATGTATAGTTGCGGCCGGATGAACCATATCGGGGAGGACATGTGTGACGCCACTGTCTAACTCCGGGCGGGATTCTATACATAATTGATGATTTATATGCACATAGACACGGACTAGTCAAGTTGAACCGAAAGGGGAGGACATGCGTGAGCCACTGTCTAGCACTTTGTGAGGTCCGTGGCCAACGATGGGTTAGAGAGCTAAATTTATATACTTGTATATAAAAAACCCCAAATGCGCCCGTCATTGGTCGAGGTAGACCTTTGCTGGGGTTGTTTTCTTGGCAAACTCTAAATGATTTTGGAAATGTAAATGGATGCATACTTTGATACTATGATATGTGATATGTGATCACTTGGTTTCTGGACTTGGCATGCTTGGTTTTGATATCATATTGGTTTTGAAATATACTTTGACACTCCATGCTCACACTTCTATTGAGAACAAATTGTCGATTCCCTCACTCACTGAGTATTTCCCCATAATACCCACCCCTCATTTTTCTCTCATTTCAGTTGTAGACTTAGCACAGAGAGAGACGTGTCGAGTGAGTCGACACACTTGATTTTTGTTGGGAGACCTCGGACTTGGGTATAGTATCAACCATTCTTCCGCAGTGATGTAATTGATGTATTTGATAATGTGTATGTACATTTGAGGTCTATAGAATGACCATTGTATAATTATATTGGGATGACTGTAATTATATTGTGTAATGTAATTGAAACTCTCATATCTGTAGTATACTTATGCATTGAGGCATTGTCTTGCATTTTACATTTTACTTGGGAAATGCTATTTTGAGGAAAAACAAATTTTATACAGGTATTGGTGTTAGCCTTCGTTATCTCGGTATGCGTGTCGAGTGGTGGCAGCATACGGGGTGACGGACGGCTGTTCATGGCCTCGGATCGAGGATCGAGGCGTGACACACTTGGCCATATCTATGGCCAACTATACATAGATCATAAGGGGACAACACGGGGTAAAAATCCACAATCTATATTTAGTCTCTATTTTATCTACTCTTATTGACTTAATCGTCGGAGTCCCCTCACCGGGCCAATCCCAGTGGGGTTTTTATAGGTTTTCCATTCGAGAAGATCTGACGAATATGCTCAGCACAGGCTTCCCGTTCGGGTCAAAGAGCAGGTATTTGAGGAGGCAAAAATCATCTCCATCAGCTGATGGTACCCGATTTAATAGGCCATTTTTCTTATTTTCATGAGATTCAAATTTTCTTATATTTTAAATAAGGAATGAAAATTTTCGTAAAATTTAAACCTTTCTAATCTCAAAGGATTTTAAATCCTCTAAAAGTCCTTTATAATAAATCCCTACTATTTTGGAAGACATCGTATAAAAGGAAGTTAGGGTTTTCTACACTCCTTGGGAGATTATAAATACAGAATATAACATAAGACGAAGGAGGACTCTCTCAACCCTAGATGACATAATATTCTCTCCCTACACATTAAAACCGTACACCGCAATTCTCTACAATGATACACAACCTCACAACCATATGACTACATAATATTCTCTCTCTCTCTATACACATAACTTTGAAGTACAACGAGACAATTTAATTCATCATCATCAAAGGTATGATTTTTACACCAATCCTACACTACTAGAGGTACGGCTCTATGTCACATTCTATACATTCGGGTATGAATCTATACTTAATTATTTTTTAGCCAATTATACACAGATTATAAGGGGACAACAAAGGGCAAAAATCCATAAGCTATACTCAATCTCTATTTTATCTACTCTTACTGATTTGAGCGTTAGAGTCTTCCTACCAGACTAGTCCCAGTGGGGGGTTTTTGTTGGTTTTCCATCCAAGAGGATCTGGCAAATACTCTAGGCACAGACTCCCTGTTCTGGTCGAAGAGCAGGTATCTGAGGGTGCAAAAATCACCTCCATCACCTGTCTTGGTGGGGGAAACATCCTGGTGCTATTAGATGCAAATTGCAAGCTAAAGCAAATTTGGACCAACCAACATTGTTTTGTCCATTTTGGAGATTTGGTCATGTCATTGTATTCATTTGTTTTGACAAGTAACGCAACCTTATTCTCATTGTTAAAGAAAGAATCAATCAGTTAAGGCCAATAGGACTTGGAGCGTGTTATCTTTTTGAGGGGCTACAATTGAAGAATAGAAACCATCACTATGTCTCTCATTATTCAAGATCATCTCACCATTTCAAGGAGTTGACTTGTAGCAAATGATCAAGATCCACATGTACATCTAATCATCACATTGCCAAGACTAATGCAAGTGTACCGACATTAGCAGCAATGGAACATGGAATATCATCATTAAGAGGGTGATTTGTTGATGAAAAATGAAGCCACATGACTCACAAGATGGTGGATCAAATTATGAAAGTTGTGGGGGTGGAGAAAATGTCAATCATGCCTCCTTGAATTTGATGTTTAAGAGGGAGAGTCTGCCATTCAAACTTGAGAAAATGTCTCCAAACTCGAGCTTTCACATTAGTCTTGAGACCTTAATTATGCAAGACTAGATTTAAAAAAGACATTGTTAGGGGCTTGCCTGGTAGAAGCTGATTGATTAGTTCGTTCAAATTTGTCGACATATATCATTTGTGCCTATCTCAAGGGCAACCATAAATGCTGTTCTGGTCCATGGGAAGAGGAATGTGACATTTTGAGGCTCACTAATCTGCCATTTGCTGGGCTATAAAACAAAGGGAACTTTCCTCTTGGCCTAGAACCAACTCAAAACAAACAAGATCCAGTGGGTCCTCTATGCTTTTTTCTTAACAAAGTTAGGTCTTTCTATAGCATGACTACAAAGCATATAGCTTTGTTTTCATAACACGAAGGTAATGTGAATTTGAGCAATCTTTATCCTAAAATATGCCAAGACATCTGTTAAAGTCAATGACTACTAGATCACTCTAGAAAAGTAGGCTTCTTGTGTGTGTGAACCGACATTATAGAAAGCTCTTGAAGTGTCTAGGCTATTGGACCACCGACTTTTTATGCCTATAAATAGGAGTGTCCATGCTTGCACAAGCCAAGGTGAGTCCTTGGTCCCTCTTCCAAGCTTGTTGTTTGTGTGTTGTTATTTTGTGTCCCAAATTTGTGTTGTGTTATGTAATTATTTTATGAAATTTTAGTGTTAGATTTATAAGTATTTTTTTAGAGCGTTATTACTGTGCTTATTTCAGTATAATATTATTTTTGGCCTATCACTTAGATAATTTGCAACAAGTGATATCAGAGTTGGATGGTTTGAGACCGTCATATTTGTGGTATTTGCTATTGCAAAACATAACATTTGTGAACTCCTAATTTTTGGAATTGGTAAAAATACTTATTCGTGTAGCACGATGGCAGATTTTACATCAATTAGTTGGATTAAAAAATTAAATAATCACAATTATAGCACGTGACAATCATGTTTGGATAGCCAAGATTTGTTGGAGTACTTAACTGGAGCTGATGTGACACCACCTCCAACAATGGATGCTATGGCTTATCAGAAATGGAAGGTGAAAGTTGCGAAAGCTATGTTTGCAATAAAAACATCAATTGAAGATGAAATGATAGAACACATCAGGCAATGCAAAACACCCAAAGAAGCATGAGATACATTTGTCAAGCGTTTTGCCAGGAAGAATGTTTCACACCTCCAACTTCTAGAAAATAAGTTAATATTGTTAACTCAAGAAAACTTGACAATAAGAGATTATTTCATAAAAATAAAATCTCTTTGTCAAGAAATTTCCAAATTAGATCAAGACTCTAAAATTATAGAGTTTAGGATAAGGAGAATTATTATACATGGGTTAAGGCCTGAGTATAGAAGTTATACGATAGCTATACAGGGTTGGGCAGCACAACCCTTTGTAAAAGAATTGGATAATTTACCAGCGGATCAAGAGTCTTTCATCAAGTAAATGGCAGGAGTGATAATAAAGAATTAAGAGGAGGTTTTATATAGTGGTAAAGCCCGAGAAGGTTCTAGGAGGTCAAACAATTTGAGGTTTAACAATAGAGAAGATGACAAAACTAGGAGATAACCATGGCAAAGCTATCAAATAGGGGGAGCTCGAGAAGGTCAAGCAAGAGGAGATAGACATTCCCGCACCTATAAGTGTTTCAATTGTGGGAAAAGAGGACATTTTGCCAAGGATTGTAGACTCCCGAAGAAGTCGATTGTGGGAAATATGGCTACATCAAGCAGCAAAGATGACCACAGCGAGAATGAATGGGATATTCATGCATCCTTCTCGACATTAGATGTCGAAGAAGTAGAGTTCGATTTTGAAGACTCACAAGTGGAGGATTGTGCAATGGCTGAAGAAATAATTGCTCTTCTTGATATTAAGTTTGGAGTTATTGATTTTAATAAAAAGTAGATCATAGACTCGGGAGCTGCCAATCACATGACAAGTGATGAAAAGAAGTTACTCAATATGTCTGCGTACAATGGTGGTCACATAGTTGTGATGGCTGACAACACGAGACTGCCAATCAAACATATTGGGGATGTGAGATTAGCATTGCATCTCGGTTCTAACCAGGTACAACTTCAGAATGTCATACATTTAGATAGAATGAAGAAGAACCTGTTATCCGCGTTACAACTTACAGCCCTGAGAAATTACATGCTATTTGGTCCACAAGACGTGAAGATGTACATAAATGTCAAGATAATTGGAACACCAATCATGGTAGGAGAAAAGGTGGAATCCATCTATGTTTTGTCAGCAGAATCAACATATGTTGACAAAACAAGTAAAAATGAGACAATAGATCTTTAGCACGCACGTTTGGGACATGTCAACTATAAGAGACTTCAGATAATGATGAAGAAATCAATGGTGAAAGGTCCTCCTAATATAGAAATGAGAAGTAACTCGGTTTGTGCTGGTTGTCAATATGAAAAGGCGCATCAGCTGCCATATGAAGAGTTAAAGTTTAGAGCCAAGAAACCATTAGAACTCGTCCATTTAGATGTTTTCAGACTAGTCAAGCAACAATCTATTGGAAGAGCTCGTTACATGATAAAATTCATCGATGACTACTCCAAGTATGTGTGGGTAGACTTTATGAAGGAAAAGTCTAAGACATTTGAAAAATTTAAGGAGTTTAAACAAAAAGTTGAAGGAGATGTTGGAAGAAAAATCCAATGCTTATGCGTAGATAATGGAAAAGAGTACACATCAAATGAGTTCTCAGACCACTATAAAGATGTAAAATTCGAATATAACTAACTTGCCCAAAGACTCTACAACAAAATGGAGTAGCCAAGAGAAAAAATTGACATCTTACTAAGATAGTGCGAAGCATGATGCATACCAAGAATGTACCTGCTTGTTTTTGGGCAAAATGCATAAGGACGACAACTTATGTAATTAATAGATTGTCTCAACCAAAGCTCAGGTTCATCTCGCCTTTCTCGCCTTTCCAGAAGTTATGGTAGATCAAACCTATTGTAAGTCATTTCAAGGTATTTAGTAGCATTTGTTATGCATTCGTGTCGGAAGAGTTGAGAAGTAAATTTGATAAGAAAACAATTAGATGTATCTTTATGGGATATAATGACTAAAGAAAAGGATAGAGGTGCTGTGATCCAACAACTGGTCGTTGCCATGTGTCAAGGAACATAGCATTTGATGAAACATCTTCTTGGTGGTCATCACAAGATGAGGAGCTCCCAGATTCAAAAGAAATGGTAGAGAAGTTGCCGAAGAAGACACTATATCGAACTTGTATCTTGAAAGTAGCTGGTGAGATTTCTAAGGATCAAGAATGCAGTTCAAGCCTTGAAAGAAGTACCATTGCTTAGGAGCTGGAAGGTCTAAGTCTTCTATATGAGGTAGAGTAGCAACTTCGAAGATCTCTTAGGCAAAGGAAACCTAATCCTAAGTATGTCAATGTTGCACTCCTCAATGAAAATGGAGTTAAAGAACCTACAAGCTATGAGGAGGTCTCTCAAAGTGCCAAGTGGATCAAGGTAATGGAGGAAGAATTAATGGTACTCGATCAAAACCATACTTGGGATCTTGTTCCGCTAGTTGAAGGTGTGAAGCCAATATCTTGCAAATAGGTATACAAAGTCAAGACCTAACAAGGTGGATCTTTAGATTGATACAAGGCTCGACTAGTAGCTCGAGGGTTCTCGCAATAATATGGCTTAGACTAGGACGAGACATTCAGTCCAGTGGCAAAGATTACTACTATTCGTGTGTTACTAGCATTGGCCGCTAGTAAATCTTGGAGGTTATGGAAAATGGATGTCAAGAACGCCTTCCTGGCGAAATAGATTGAGACATATACTTGGAGCAACCTAAGGTTATGAAAGGCATTATACGGATTGAAACAAACTTCAAGAGCGTGATATGAAAAAATTGCTAAGTTCTCAACCCATAGTGGATTCTTGTTGGCTCCAGTAGATTCAAGCTTGTTTGTCAAGCTTCAGGGAGACAAATTAACAGTTGTGTTAGTATATTTTGATGATCTTATCATCACTGGAGATGACGAAAAAGAGACTCGCCAAATAAAAGAAAATTTATCAGTTCATTTCCAGATGAAGGAGCTAGGTGAGCTCAACCACTTTCTTGGACTTGAGGTTGAATACTCAAGTGAGGGATTATTTTTGGGACAACAAAAATATGTTCGGGATTTGCTAAAGAAGCAAGGAATGCTAGGTTGCTAGCCTGTCTCAACTCTAATTGAAGTGAATGCTAAATTAAGCTCACTCGAAGGCAAGGAGTTAGAGGATCCCACCTGCTATCAATAATTGATCAGAAGTTTAATATATCTAACACTGACAAGGCCAAATATCGCTTATGCAGTCGAAGTTGCAAGTAGATTCATGCAAAATCCTAGAAAACTCCACTTCGAACTAGCTCGTCAAAATTGAGGTATGTGAACAACACATATAACTATGGAATTTTCTATAGGAAAGGCAATCTTGTAAACTAGTTGGATATAGCGACGCTGATTATGCTGGAGATTGTGATACTTATCGATCCACTACTGGTTATGTATTTAGTCTTGGATCTGCAACAATCTCATTGTGTAGCAAGAGGAAACCTATAGTATCTTTATCTATTACCGAGGTTGAGTATTGTGCGACAGCTAATGCAACACAAGAGGTGACTTGGTTGGGGCAATTAATGAACAATTTGCAACAACTAGTTGATTATACAGTGAAACTATATTGTGACAATCTATTAGCGACTCAATTAGTTGAGAATCCAGTGTTCCACGCGAGGACTAAGCATGTTGTGGTTCACTATCACTTCATTAGAGAGAAAGTTCTTTAAGAGGAGATAAAAATAAAACATGTGAGTACCGAATAACAAGTAGCAGACATTTTCACCAAAGGACTCAATATTGGCAAGTTTGAAGAATTTCGTAATATATTAGGGATGATAGTTAAAACAACACTAAAAAGGAAGTAGTATTTGAGGGGGAGTATTAAAGTCAATGACTACTAGATCACTCTAGAAAAGTAGGCCCCTTTTGTGTATGAACCTACATTGTAGAAAGCTCTTGAAGTGTCTAGGCTATTGGACCACCGACTTTGTATGCCTATAAATAGGAGTGTCCATGCTTGCACAAGCCAAGGTGAGTCCTTGGTCCCTCTTCCAAGCTTGTTGTTTGTGTGTTGTTATTTTGTGTCGCAAATTTGTGTTATGTTGTGTAATTATTTTATGAAATTTTAGTATTTGATTTATAAGTATTTTTTTGGAGTGTTATTACTATGGCTATTTCAGTATAATATTATTTTTGGCCTACCACTTAGATAATTTGCAACATCTATTTCATTTTGCACAAAAAGTTGAGTTTCTGATTTATCCGCGTCTTTTCTCTTCTCTCTCTCCACTCTATTCAATCTCATTTCCTAATAGCAAAATATACCATGAAAAGGAATCAAGTTCAAGTCCATCTATTAGTTCTGCTCTTCTTTCAGTAATAGTTGTGTTAGCTTTATTCTTCTTCATCCTGGTTTTCTCCATCTAGATTTCTCATGGAGAAGCCAAATTCCTCATCGATCTTTCAATCCAATAGATACCCAGAAACCTCTACCTCTGATGCCTTTCAAAGACAGCTTCAACAACCCTTCCTTCTACATGATTCAGGCCTAGATCAAGCTCTAATAGACACTCTTCCTTTGTTCTTCTACAAAAACATAATGGGCTTAAAGGAACAATTTGACTGTGCAGTTTGCTCCAGTGAATTTTTGTCACGAGAAAAGCTTAGATTTCTTCCTTTATGTGGTCATGCCTTTCATGTTCATTGTATAGGCACATGGCTACTCTCAAACTCAACATGCCCACTTTGTAGAACAACCCTTTTTAGCTCAACCTTCCAAATCCACAATCCCATGTTCAATTTTGATGTTTCAAGAGAATTCCGTAATGGGATTTCTAGTGAAGTAGAATATGTCCCTTCTAGTAGCAATCATGGAAGTGTAGAAGACATTGTCACCAAAAACAGTGTGTTTTCGGTCAGGCTTGGAAAATTTAAAAGCTTAAACAATGCAAGTAAAAGTGATGAGGTAGAAGGTGAGATTAGTTATTGTGCTTTAGATGCAAGGAGGTGTTACTCCTTGGGTGCATTTGAGTATGTCGTTGCTGATGCAGACCTTTAATTGGAACGCTCACATGAAAATGTTGGTGGTGAAGTGGGTGATGGTGGTCTAGAGAAAGAGAGGATTTCTTGGGCTAATAAAGTTGATAGCTTCTCTGTTTCCAAGATTTGGCTTTGGTCTAAGAAGAGCAAATTACCAAGTTGTTTAGATACAAATGTTGTTGCTGCTTCAATTAATGGGCTAAAGTTGCCTTCAACCGACAGAAGTCAAGTTGTATGATTTGTTATGTTAACATCTTCTTGTATTTCAATTTGTTTGATCAATTAGCTCATAATCTACTAACAACTGCATGTAGAAAGCTGTTCCCCCCTCCCCCCATTTAAAAGATCCTGGTTCCAAATAGAATGCCTAAACAATGCCTTTCTAGCAGACGTTGGTTCTCATCAGGTAAAACTTTTTGTTTGCAAATGAGCATTATATAACCTGCAAGTTTGATGTTTTTACACATTGATTTAATTAGGGTTTGATTTGGGGAATATGCAGTGTAGTTGGTGAATTAGGAAAGCCATCCTATGGCAGATCCCAATAATGTATGAAATAATGAAATTATAATTCAATTTACCTGCAATAGTTATGTGCTATGGATGTCAAGCACAACATACTAAAATAACGTAAAGTATACTTAAATTGTTTTGTTGATCTCATTTGAATCACTTAGTTATGGAAAATTGATTTATAATCTTCCAAACAAAGAAAACTGAAAGCCAAGTTTTTTCATTTCTTTTTCTTTTAAATTAAATTTTGGTTGTTCAAATATTTAGAACACAATGTATGTATAATTTCAACTATTTATTTGATTAGCATAAAGGATTGGGCAAAGGCTGGTAATTATATTTTGGATCTCTTAAGGTTATAAAAGGGTTCTTTGATTGCTTAAAATCTTGGTAGAATTGTGATGATAATTTATTGTAAAACATGAGTTATGATGAAACTGAATATTTTAGGGTTAAACCCTAATATTTTACGGAGTGTAGAGTGTCAAGGTTAAGACTCATTTATAGATGAACTTTAAGAACATGTTCAAGTACACTTCATATATCTAGTATAACCAAAATTCTGATGAGTCCAGCCATGTCTACAAGTTTAAGCTCTGTACCTAAAGTCGACTTGTTTAGCAAATCAGCTAAATCTCAATCTATTCACGAACAGTTTGATTTATTTGTAAGCCTAAGGGAAACATAAACCACTTGAGGCATGGAAGAATAAATGCCTACCATACCCACCACTAGCAAAGGAGTAAAGATAAATTAGATTTGCCTTATCAGCAAGAGTAATTGTTTGATCCATTTTCAACCATGGAGGATTGTGTAATGGTCATGAATATCAATACCTATAGACCTTTAAAAGATATTCAAGACTTTTTGGGTATCTTGTAAGGTTCTTTGTGAGACAGCTAAGACCCCAAATACCTTTCAAAGGCCTTTATAAGGCACCTAATATCTCTTCATCTAACAAAAGCTCCCGAATACCAAGATTTTCCGGTATTAAATCGCATCTTTTGTGTAATGAATGAGTTTTTTTTTGCAAATTTGGATACAATGGTAAGGATAGTGTATTTACAAAGGAAGAATTTCTTTCATTTCTGTCTTTCTCATTTGGGGTTGCCATTCTCTAATATCAAAGATAAAAAAAGGCATATGAAAAGTTTTTAAATTAATTAAAGAAGACCTCTAATATAGGGAAAATAGTGTATATGAATTAAGGGCATACAACTTGGGATAATTTAGTAGTCATGTTGCCACCATTCCATGGTAGCCTTTACTCAGTAGATAGCATGATCACCTCTCGGAGAAGAGATACCTGAACCAAATGTGGAGCGAGTCATTTGAACAAAGAGAGGAAGCTGGAGGAGTGCAAATAAAGTTACAGGAAGTGAAGCTAAGAGAACAAGAGGCACGATGAACCATGCATAATGATGGCTTGAAACAATCCTTAGTGCTGCAGTGAAAGCTGTAACCATAGCTGCTATGGACACGAACAATGTAGCAAGTCCTAGAATCAATCTCGTTGGCAATGACCAAAGAAAATCATCCTCTGAGTACCGAGCAGTTAAGATGGACAAAAACATGAGCAATGATGTGGATGATGAGAAGAGTGCTATAACATCTGACACCATAAATACCATGAACGAGGTATTTTTTAAGAAGATAGGGACGCCGCTGTCTTGGTTGTTTCCTCCGGGAACTGTAAAAGCTGCGGCAAATGCCACTGTCGCAATGAGTGTAGTCACAACCATGCATGATGTTGCAGTATCCTTCATCCACTTCTCCCCCTTTTCTAGCAAGTTCGTATGCTCTTCTGTGAACAAGGCACGAGGAGTTTTCCCGTTGGAATTTGTCAATAATTTGCAAGAGGGATCCACAACATTTTCAACTGCCTATAACAAGTAAAACACCTTGAATAAGCTGATAAACTAGAGAAATCACACCTTTCAAAGAACAGGAGAAGATAAAATTTATGTGGTTCGCCACTAATTTATTGATGCAGCCATATTTGTGCACTTACCTAAAATGTTTAATGTTATTAATTACTGAATCCAATTAATCTTTAGTACATAATTAATGGATGTCAGAACAAAAACATCTGAAGTACCTCGAACCACTGGAGTTCTCGCTGCATTTGTAGAGCAGCACCGGAGACGGAATGAAGCTGGAAAGGAGGTGCTAATTTTGCTGCAAGGTGCAACATGTTGTTGCCCTTATCAACTCTAAAAGCCCCCAAAACCCTCTTGTGTGCACTCAACCCATGTATCAGGTTGAAGATCTTCTCCTGGCGATTCTCAATGGCAATGTGAAATACACTTCTCCCATTGGCTAAAAGCCACAATAGATCAGGGAAGTAACGAAAGCACTCGATCACAAGCTCCACTATTCCGTTTTCCGTTGCAGTGCTTAAGATGTTTGCCTTCAAAAAGTATTCATATATCTCTGAACTGTCCATAGTTGAGATCTTGTCTAATATGAACTTCGTTAGTCTTATAGACTGGTTATGCTTTAATTTTATATTGTAAACATCCTTAATGAGAGGAACTGCCAATTCCAATTCAAACAAGTCATGAAAGATTAAATCATGTTCCTTAATCAAAAAGCATTATCTAATGAAGGCTTACATACCATGTGCTGCAAAACTCCAAAATGGGTCCTTCATTCTCTTGTATACTACATTCATCATAAAATTGAACATTTGATCAAAAAGTTTGAATTGGTTTGCTCTAAAGTTTGATCTTATGTAATATAGTACCTGTAACCATGCATGCGAATGGAAGAAGAATTAGCTTCTTTGCATTTGTGTTGGCTGGATTTGGTGAGGGATTCTCCATGTCTCCTTTGCCATGATATCGGGAGAAGCCTTTGTTCTGATTGTTCAAACTTATGACTTCCCACAAACAATTTGCAGAGGAAAGTGTCAAGATGTATGAATCAACTATCTTGTCCTCCAAAATTCTACGGACAAAATGGATTTAAAACACAAAAAGGACTAACATGAGTATATGAGGTGCTGCCAGAAATTAAGGTGAGTTGCGCTTGCAAATGCTGAAGGCCTCTGCGCCAACACATCTAGTGGTGTGATTTTATGTTCATCTTTACACAACGCTAGCTCCGGGTACTTCTGAAGTAGTTCAAGTGCCACATCTATACAAAGAATGACAGATCATTATTCGCCATGGTACTAATTTCCAATAAGAATGTCAAAAGTAGACTCACCGTAGTGATCGCTGGCAATTATGGTGTTCAACAACCAGCCACCTTTTTCACCGCTAAGGGGACTATTTGGTTCTTCCTTACGTGTTACAGAGCACAGATATGAGAGTACATCTTTCGAACCAATTAAAGCAGCATCATGAATGGGCGCTCTGCCATTTTTATCCATTAGTTGAGTTAATTTTGGATTTCTGGACACCATAGCCCTTGCAGCATTAATACAGCCAGCCATGGCAGCAAAGGTCAAAGCTGTTCGGCCATGAACATCGCGTAGCTCTAGGGCTTCGACAGTCATTCTATTCATCATATTTATCACAAAACGAGCGTGCCCTGCACCAGCTGCAAGATGGAGAGCATTTTCCAGGAAGAATGTGATTTCTGCTGTCAATGCAGATTCATCACTATCAAAGATGGCTTTGGCTGTTTCCCAATCACCTCTCAGGGCAGCTTTGTATAGAGGAAGGTACTTATTCAGATTTTCTCTTGCTCGAGCTGCACAATCATTACTAAAAACTTATTTATGTTACGTGACAAAAACTACTTGATATTGATAAAGCATCATCACTAGCTCACCTTGTCTTTGTGATGCAGCAGCCAACTGAACTGTATCCTCATCGACATTAGGACCTAGTGTATTAGCACGGGGAACAACAGTCCTTGGACGGTTGGGGCTAGAATTTTCATCTTGCATGAGAGATTGCAACAGAAGAAACTGTAGGAGTTCCTTTGGAATGGGGGGCATTCTGTGGTTGAATCTATTTGATAACCTTTGGAATGAAGGGCATTCTGTGGTTGATGCTATTTTTATAACAGAGGAAAAGAGAAAATAGTGGCTAATAAAGTGCTTATAAAATACTAGGAAAAGAAGAGAATTGCTTGTGGATTTAGGCTTGAGAAGGATAGAGTAACTTGTTCATTAAGAAAATTATATATCCAAAGAGTGTAAAACCGATGTGAATGTGAGATATATGGACTGAAATTAGAGCATAAAGTGCTTGGATAAATTCTCAGTTGGTCCCGTTGTTTTGTAGATGGGAACACTTTATCTAAGCATCTGAATCTGCAAGACAGAAGAAACCAAAACGGCAAGCAATCCTCCGTCCTTATTTTAAATTGAGCTAACACTTCTTTTCATTAACAATAGTGTTCCCAAAAATTGTGGCAGTGAAAGCTTTTTGCACTAAACCAAGGACACAAGCCAGTAAATTTCACCAAGGACCCTGCGGTCATAGTTGTCATTGTTGGAAATTTTCTAAGTTTCCAAATATACATTTAATTTGAAAAGTTAGTTATCATGAAAAGACACCAATTGGTAGTCGGTTATAATTTCCTATGGCCGTTATTATGAAAAGTCACCAAGTAGGTTTGTTAGTTATAACTTCCTCTAGAGTTTCTACAACTATAAAAGGGTCATTGGGCTTTGATTTGTTGCAAAAATTTCTTTCCTAACACTTAGAAAATTTTGAATACACTCTCTTTGTTCTTTGGGTTTGATTCACTAAGTGTAAGTGCTATCAAACGATTTTTTCATTTTATCTTAAAAGGAATTCGTCCAAATTGTTGCGCTATTAGTATAAGATGAATTTAGTCTAAAGGAAAGTGAATCTAATTCATGACTTGAAGTCAATTCAATCAAAATTTTTTTCAAATTTATACACCAACAATCTTTAGGCTAAATTCTCCTACTCTTGAGATGGCAAGTTTGTTGAAAGGATTGACTACCAACATTGTCAAATTGGATCATTTTGATAGAAGATATTTCATCCGCCGGCAAAAAAGGCTCAATTTCCTCTTAGTCACCCGAAAAATTGCCTATGTCTTAACTACTCCAATACCTACAAGACAAGATGATGAAGAAACACTTGAAGCAATAAGGGAGAAGTAGTGTTGGCAAAACGATGATGAAATTTGTAAGGGTCATATTTTAATGCAATGAGTGATGGATTGTTTGACATTTATCATACCATCTCCACTGTAAAAGAACTTTGAGATAAATTGGAGGCTACGTACATGCAAGAAGATGCAACATGTAAGAAGTTTCTTGTTTCTACTTTTAACAATTATAAAATGATAGATACATGATCTATTATGGAACAATTTGCAAAAAGTGAAAAACTTCTTAATCGTTTCACACAATTTAATATGCATATGTATGAAACTATAATTGTGAGTTCCATAATAGATAAATTACCCCCTTCTTGGAAAGACTTTAAATGGACTTTAAAGCATAAAAATGAAGAGATTTCTCTTGAAAGTCTTGCTAAACATCTCCGAATGGAGGGGGAATTTTGTGTGTAGGAGAAAAAGGATTCTCAAATTCTTGAAAAAAACAAAAACTTTTCAAAAGTGCACATGATTGAAAAAGAACAATCGAACAAGTCTTAAAACAAGAAGAGTAAATAGTCCAGGAATCAACAACACGACAAGAATAAAAGGATGAGAGGGAAGTGTTTCTATTGTCACAAGGAAGGACATTATGATTTCCGGGATTAATCTTATAGATCAAGATGACTTTGCTTGGTGGGTTGAATCGGGTGAAATTTGACATGTATGCAAAAGTAAAAAGTTCTTTAAATTTATAAAACCAGTTGAAAATGAAACCCAAATTTACATGGAAAATTTGACTATTACATCGATTGTTGATATTGGTGAAATAGAGTTGAAATTTACTTATGGTAATATTTTCACCTTGATCAATATCTTTAATGTACCGGAGGTTATGAAGAAATTAGTATCGGGTAGTTTGTTAAACAAGTTCAATTTCAAACTTGTTTTTGAGGTTGATAAATTTGTACTATCTACGGAGGGTTTGTGTCACGCCCCGAACCGGGAATCGTGAACAGCCGCCCGTTGACCTGGATGCCGGCTGTATTTTTACAGAAAATCAGACAGAACCTCCCCATAAATCAGAAGTCTCTCATATACAATTAAACCTGTATACCTGTATAAATTAAAATCATCATGTAAATTTAAACACATGGCCATCCCGGCCTCAAAACAATCCACCAAATCTCCCAACCGACATCCAGACAACGCAAGGCTAACAAATCACCAACAGTCCTAGCCACAGACCTCTACTGTCATGCCCAACTAGAGCATGAGCAGCCGCTACACCGAGCGGACCTAAATTTATACAAATATATTACAAATTCCCAAGTTAACACTTTAAACATTTACAAATGCCTCAGTGCAAGTGAAATGAGAGTTTCGCAAACAGAAGTCAAAAAATTATATAGTTATCCCAAAATATGTACACGGTCAACAACAGACCTCAACAAGACCACGCAGGGTCGACAATAAAATATGAAATTCATCTTTTAAATTTAAACTTTGATCTCACCGTTGTAATACCAAATGCACCAAGCTATCAAACCCTCCAGAGCCAAATGCGTCGCCCTAACACCATAATCCTGTCTGGGGAGAGAAAGAGGAGGGGTGAGTACTCAGGGAAGAATACTCAGTGAGTGAGTGGGTCAATGTAATCGTGTAATATGGGGTGTGAAACTGGAGTGTCAAAACATAAGTATACAAATCATATTTCAAATCATCATGCTTTTCATTTCAACAATATATCATTAACACGCATCCACAAATCAAATATGCATCCAAAATACTGTCATTAAAATCATAGAGCTGCAGCTGAAAATGTCCCGGCAGAGGTCTACCACGACCTATGACAGGCGCACCGGGGGTGTTATATGTCATTTTATTTAAAGTGCTCTCTACCTCGGCGTTGGCGACGGACCTCGTCTAGGTGCTAGACTTGGAGAGTGTATCCAAATTCTCCCCCTTTCGGGTTCAACCTGGCTAGTACCGTGTCGTAAATATCATCTCAAATATCATCTCGACAACTCGTGGGATACCCCAGGCCTAGGCATATCCGGAAGCCACCCAAGCGCCTCTCACGGTGTCCTTCGTAGCTACGGAACAATACATATCACAGCCCTCAAGGCCAATATCAATATCAACAATACATATCACAGCCCTCAAGGCCAAAATCAATATTATATCAAACATGTGCCGTAAATCAGGTTCACAAACCAAATGTAACATATATCATAAAATGACACATCTTACGTTTCAATCACATGGATGCATATTTCATAATTCAACCACATTTTCGGACACTCCATCGGTTCACAAAAATCATTTCCAAAGCCAGTCAAAACATTTCAAGCACGCGATAAATCATGCTCATTTATCAAACTGTTGTAAAGCAGGGTTTACATATTAAATAAAAACATTGAAATAAAACCCACTCACTATATACGGGAGGGTCAATCACTCCCTACAATGCACAACAAGTGTCGAAACTGTGCTCCCCTCGATCAAGACATCCAACACTTACGCATGTATAAAATCAGCAAGTTTCAAACCTGCGCAGTTATAGAAAATATGCTATAACTTCTAATACACCTTTACAAATCAAGGGGTTTCTTATTTCATTTTTAAAACTAAGGATGTCTAGTATCTAAGGCAGAAAACCTCATGTCATTCGGAGCTGTGTAGAGAAAGTTATGCTAAAAGATTACATGCTGTTCAATTGGCTAAAATGCATGTTCTTCACTTTCAAATTTCCAATGTCAAGTCAAGTCTTTTAAGCCACTACCTTAACTCTTCATATTTTGTTCATGCTTACAACATGTCCACAAGACTCAAGTGATGGTACTCAACCAATCCTACACAAAGCTCACACCAATCCAATCTCTCGTCGCACATAAGAATCAGCATATACACCAACACACTTTTATTCAAAATTCTTTATCAACTTCTTCTCTTCAATACATCAATACAATTCTATACATTTATCATATAAATACAAACACATTTTTTTGTTCATTCTTTACAATTGCACATTTTCATATCACTTTAACACACCAATATCACTATATATATGCATACACTTTCTATACCTTATTACATACACATATAAGCCTCCATCTTGCTTACTAGAGTCATTCCCAATCTCTCCAATGGATTCGATCAAGACATTTTTAAATCCACATACTCACTAACCCCTATCCAAAATTTAGCATGCATAATTCCTCACTCTTGGCCTCAATTTCACATATACATAGCCAATAACACACCACACTTCAATGCCAAAAACACAAGTACATCAAATCCACATTTTAACACTCAAAATCACATTAAAACCCATCAAATTTCATATTCAAAGTTCTACATTTTCCAGTACATGTTTCCTTAGGGTTTCTCCCCTCAATAGGTACTCATTTAAGACTTAAATCAAACATTTACACAATCACCTTTCTAGATTCTCATTTCATCACTTTCATTCTATTTATAAACAATTAATTAAATCAAAATCAAGCCTGATTCAATCCTAAAACCAATCAAAATTGGAAATACTCTTAAAATAAATAAATTTCCTACGAACTGGAAAATCTTTGAAAAATCATACACTTTACAATTCTCATCCGATTTCTTTAAACCATAAGTCATTTTAAAGGTATTGAAACCTATTTTCATAATATAGAGATTGTATTTGATTGCCTATATACAAGACAACTTAAAATGAGAAAGACTGCATCGATCCTTAAACTCAAATCCCAATTTCTCATTATTTTCATGCATTCGTCAAATTAAACTCTAAAAGCAACCATTCAAATCAAGTCAACATGATTCTATCATCCGGAACATTCTCTTTCCATATCAGACAATCTAATTTCTGTAACATTCTATACTTAACCTTCATAATCACATATAAACATTTCAGAAATTGTATCCTATTCGCATTTCACTTACATTTTAAACATATGCAAAATCTTCCACTTTAGATTCAACCCTAGACTCATTCAATTTATCAAATAGAGTAGAAATCTCCTCACCTAGGGTTTCTCAGTTTGCAGACCTAGCTTCTAGTCGCAAGTAGTTTCAAGCTCAACCTGTAACAGTTTCAAATTCAGAGCAAATGTTAGCAATTAACCCTAATTACTCAGAAAATTCAAAACCCTAGAATTAGGGCTAGGAATTGGTCCTCACCTATGCAGACCGGATCTCATAGCTGCAGCTAGGGTTTTCAGATGTCCATTTATTGCTGGTCTAGGGTGGGTTGCCGAAGGGGAATGCTCACAGCATATACCATGCGAGTGAGCTGAGGAGAGGGAGAGCAAGAGCCAAGCAGCCGCGTGCAGTCACGCGAGCAGGGAGTGAGAGCTAGGTGGCGACCCGTGGTGGGTCGCGGTGGCTGCGGGTGGCGGTGGGATGCGGCGGACGGCGGGGGAAGGAGCGGCAGAGAGTGAGAGAGTGACGCGGGTGGAAGAGAGGTAGAGACAGCGGTAGAGAGTGAGAGAGAGCAACCGAGAGAGAAGGAAGAAAGATTAGGGCTTTTAGCCCTAATCTTCATTTGGGCAAAACGCAGTGTTTTGCTGCGTTTTGTCCCACGTTTTTTTTTTTTTTTACAAATTTAAATAAATTAATAAATATCAATATATATATATTATTATATCCACTTTTCTCTAGAATATAAATTTCGTAGAATTGGGATTTACTGTGAATTACGGATGCAACATTTAAAATATACCGAAAATTTAAGTTTAATACTCCAAAATTGAAAATTAATATAAAAGTTAAAATTTTTCTATATCTATATATAGATATAAACGGAGGAAATATTTTTATTAATTTCAAATACAGGAGTACAATACGGACACCGTAGTGTCGGTGTTACAGTTTGTTTGTTGGAAAGGGCTATCTATGTAATTGAATGTACTTGATATGAACCATGATAATAAAATGAATGTTTCTGTTTACATGCTTAAGGCTTCTGCTTTATGGCATCAAAGATTAGGACATGTGAATTATAGAAAAATTCATGAAATAGCTAAATTGAATTTGTCGCCATATTTTGACAAAAAAGAAACTAAATGCACAACTTGTTTGAAAACAAAGATTATAAGACAACCTGTTCCTAAGATTGAAAGATCATCAAAAGTTCTAGATCTTATACATAGTGATATATGTGATTTACATAATACACCTACTTTAGGAAGTAAGTTATATTTTGTGACATTCATTGATGATTGCACTATATATTGTCATGTTTATTTGTTGCATTCTAAGGATGAAATCATATCTAAATTTCGAGTATATAAATCTAAAATTGAGTTGAAATGTGAGTCATTTATAAAATATTTAAGATTGGATAAAGGAGGTGAGCATTATCAAAATGATTTCTTTGAGTCTACTGGAATAAAATATAAAATTACTGCTCCTTACACACCTCAACAAAATGATATGGAAAAATGCAAGAATCGTGTCCTTATTGAAATGGTTAATTCAATGCTGTTAAATTTTGGTTTAAGCCAACGATTTTGGGGGTGAAGCATTACTTATTGTTTATCATATTTTAAATAGAGTTTCATATAAGAAGAACTTGGTAACCCCATATGAGCTTTGGAATAAAAAAAAAAAAAAAAAAACCCAAGTTGAGTTATCTTATAGTTTGGGGTTGTAGGGCAATTGTAAAACTCCCTGAACCAAAGAAAAGGAAGTTAGGTGAAAGAGGTGTTGAGTGTAATTTTTTAGGATATGCACATAATAGCAAGACATATAGATTTATGATCATAGAACCCAACGACTAAATATCAGTAAATACCATAATTGAGTTAAGAGATGCTATTTTTGAAGAGAATAGATTCAAATCTATTCCTAAACCTATGAATACTTTTTTAAACCAGAATATACCTATCAAAGATAATCACACAACAAATGAAAGTCAAAATAAATCCATTAAATTAAGAAAGAGCAAAAGAACCAAAAAGGCTAAGCACTATGGTTCGAATTACTTTATGTATCTTGTTGAGGCCAATAAAGATTCAACAAGTGCACAAACTCCATATTGCTTAAATGTTGAGGATGATCCCTAGACATTTGAAGAAGTAATGAAATCTCAAGATGCTTCATTTTGGAAAGAAACTATCTATGATGAAATGGATTCAATTATGGGAAATAAAACCTAAAAATTAGTTGATTTACCCCCTGATTCAAAACCAATTGGTCGTAAGTGGATTTTCAAGAGGAAAATGAAAATTGATGGAACTATTGAAAAGTTCAAGGCCAAGTTAGTTGCTAAGGGGTTTACCCAAAAGCATGGTACTGACTATTTTGACACATACTTTCCGGTAGCTAGAATAACTACAATCAGGGTACTACTTGCATTGGCTTCTATCAAAAATTTGATTATACACCAAAAGGATATAAAGGTAGCTTTTCTAAATGGAGAGCTAGATGAAGAAGTATACATGGAACAATTGAAAGGATTTATAGTACCAAGTCAAGAGCACAAGGTATGCAAAGTTGTAAAGTCTTTATATGGATTAAAATAGGCTCCCAAGCAATGGCACCAAAAATTTAATCAAGTTGTACTTGTTGATATATTTAAAATCTATGAAACAAACAAATGTGTTTATAGCAAGTTCAAAAAAGACAAAGGTATTATCATTTGCTTATATGTGGATGACATGTTAATATTTGGGACTGATTTAGAACAAATTCAAATTACTAAAGATTTTTTATCTAGCAAATTTGCTATGAAAGATATGGGAGAGGCCAATGTCATTTTAGGAATAAGAATTTATAGAAAGAAAGGTAGAATAATACTTTCTTAATCTCGCTATATTGAAAAAATTCTCAAAAAATTTAATCACATGGAGTGTGCTCCTGCTTTCACTCTTTTAGATTCTAAGATAAACTATGTAAAGAATGGTGGGGATCCAGTGTCGCAACTTGACTATATTAGAGTAATTGGATGCTTGATATATGTGATCACATGTACTAGACTTGATATTGCTTATGCTGTAGGCATAATGAGTAGATACACTAGCAACCCAATCAAATTACACTGGCAAGGTGTGACAAGAATATTAAAATATTTAAAACCAATAATAGATTTTGGTATTTGTTATAAAGAAAATCCTTTAATTTTAGAGGGATATTCATATGCCAGTTAGATCACCAATAAAGATGATCACTCATCGACTAGTGATTGGGTTTGTATGCTGGGTGGTGGTGCTATTTCTTGGGGTTCAAAGAAACAGATATGCATTATGGATTCGACTATGATAGCTGAATTCGTAACTCTAGTATCTGCAAGTAAAGAAGCAAATTGGCTTTGACATATACTTTATGAAATACCATTGTGGCCTAAATCGGTATCGCCAATTTCTATTCATTGTGATAATATTGCCATACTTGCCAAAGCTAATAGTCAAATATATAATGGAAAGTCTAGATGTATTGGATTAAGGCATAACTATGTGAGAGATTTAATCACAAGTGATATTATCACGGTTGCCTTTGTGAGATCAACTCAAAATTTAGGTGATCCTTTGACAAAAGGGTTATCTAATGATTTGGTGTATAAAATATCAAGAGGGATGGGATTAAAGCCCAAAGAAATTGATCACTAATGGTAGAATCTCAATTCAATATTAGATATAGCGTCTAGTCTTGAATTTAATGAGTCAAAGTATATCATTCTAGTGATCAGTGCACTATATATTATTAATCATCCTAAGGTAATATAGTGCTATTTTCTGTTGAATGAATGATTCAAAATGTTAGTGGCATATCATTTGGAGAATGTGATGATTTAGTGGTTAGCGGGTATTAGGAGTTAAAGTTAGTAAGTTAGTGGTTTGATGTTCATGGGGATTAAGGAACTGTTTTTCAGTTTTTTAGTTACTCTTTTAATATTATTTAAATGGACCATTGTATGAACATTATGTAAGAAGTAGCAGCAATAAAGAAGCCTTTAATTTATAAAAAAATTCATTCTTCTTTACCAACAGTTGTGGTATCAGAGTGTTGGCACAAAAAGCCAAATAAATGCACCAGGTTTCAGTCCTTTCTTGCTCAAGTAGAAAAGGAAAAGTAAGAGAGAGAGAGAGAAAAAAAAAAGAGTGAGGCAAACACATAGTGAGAGACAAAAAATCAGCCATGGCAGGTAATTAAACAAACCCATCATCTCAGCCTCTCATTCCAATCTTTAAAGGAGAGAACTATCGGTTTTGGAGTCTCAAAATGAAGACCATGTTCAAGTCCCAAGAACTATGGGACTTGGTCATGGAGGGATTTGAAGACACTAAGCCAGCCGAGCCTAACCAACGGTTGCAGGAGAATCGCAAGAAGGATGCTAAGGCCTTGTTCTTAATTCAGTAGGCTGTTGATGATGAAATTTTCCCTTGAATTGCAGTAGCCAACACTTCCACTCAAGCATGGGAGATTCTAAAGCAAGAGTATTTGGGTGACAAGAAGGTAATTACTGTAAAATTATAGAGCCCTCATCGTGATTTTGAGATGTTGATAATGAAAGAAAAAGAATATGTGCAAGAATTTTTGTCTAGGGTGTCTAGGATTGTTAATCATATGAATTCATATGGTGAAAATGTTAGTAATGAAATTGCTGTGAGTAAGGTTTTGAGGAGTTTAACCTCAAAATTTGATCATGTTGTTGCTTTAATTGAAGAGTCTAAGGATTTGTCAACTTATACTTTAGATGAATTGATGAGTTCTTTATTAGCCCATGAAGTTAGGCTTAGTAGATCCCATGAAAAGGTTGAGGAGAAGGCTTTTCAAGTGAAAGGGGATTCTTCTCACAAGGGAAAATCAGAAAATTCAGGAGGCCAAGTCAGAGGCAGAGGTGGATTTCAGGGTCGAGATCGTGGAAGCAAAGGAAGAGGCTAATTTGGTGAATCACATCAAAATTGGAGTACAATCTAATGCAAATATTGCAAAAAATATAGCCACAAAGAAGTTGAATGCTGGAACAAGCAGAAAGATGAGCAAATTGGTGTCAATTTTATAGAAAATGTAAAAAAAGAAAGTAAGTTGTTTATGGCTCATTCCCCCATAACTGATGCAATGAATGGTGTTTGGTTTATCAATAGTGGATGCTCTAATCATATGTCCAGTTCGAGGTCCTTGTTTAGAGATCTTGATGAGACACAGAAAAGTGAAGTTCAACTTGGAGATAACAAGCAAATTCAGGTCGAGGGGAAAAGTACAATTGCTATCAAAACTGTGCACGGTGATGTTAAGCTTCTTTATAATGTGTAATTTGTGCCTAGTTTAGCTCATAACTTGTTGAGTGTTGGACAATTGATGACTAGTGGTTAATCAATTGTGTTTGATGGTGATTCATGTGCAATCCATGATAAAAAATTTAGTGAGACCATAGTCATTGTCCATATGACTCAAAATAAAATGTTTCCCCTTGATATTTCAAATGTTAGGAGTAGTGCTTTAGTTGTTAGGGGGGAACAATGAAGCTAAATTGTGGCATCTACATTATGGGTATTTGAATATGAATGGATAGAGGTTGTTGAGTCAAAAAGAAATGGTTGTTGGCCTGCCAAAAATTAGTGAACTTGATTTTTGTGTAGGGTACGTTTATGGGAAGCAGAATAGGAAACCATTTCCTATTGGAAAATCATGGAGGGCTTCAAATTATCTTGAACTTGTGCATTGTGGGCCAATAAAAATTGAGTCGCTTGGTGGAAGTCAGTATCTTTTGCTATTTACTAATGATTATAGCCATATGAGTTGGATTTATTTCTTGAAATTCAAATCAGAAACATTTGAAAATTTCCAAAAATTTAAGGCACTTGTGGAGAAACAAAGTGGCAGAAGCATTAAAGCACTTCGAACTGACTGAGGTGGTGAATTTTTATCTAACAATTTCACTGTGTTTTGTGATAAGAATGGCATTCGCAGGGAACTTATAGCACCATTCACACTAGAGCAAAATGGTGTTGCAAAGCGCAAAAATTGAACTGTGGTGGTGGAGAAACAAAGTGGCAGGGCGTAAAAGCACTTCAAACTGACCGAGGTGGTGAATTTTTATTTAACAATTTCACTATGTTTTGTGATGAGAATGACCTTCGCAGGGAACTTACAGCACCATTCACACCAGAGCAAAATGGTGTTGCAGAGCGAAAAAATCGAACTGTGGTGGAAATGGCCAGATGTTTGTTGAAAGCAAAGGGGCTTCTAGATCAGTTTTGGGGAGAAGCAGTTGCCGCAACAGTGTATCTTTTAAACATCTCTCCAACGAAGGCCATTTTGAATCAAACACCGTATGAAGCTTGGGTAGGTAAGAAGTCTCGGGTACGTCACTTAAAAGTTTTTGATTGTATAGTATATGCTTTGGTTAATATTCATTCTAAACTTGATGAAAAATCTAAGAAGTGTAGTCCTCAATCCGAAGCATATCGTCTATATAATCCTATAAGTGGCAGTGTTAAAATTAGCAAGAATGTTGTATTTAATGAAGAGGCTGGTTCGGAGTGGAATGGTAACAAGGACGGTGTTGTCCAAGTTCTTACAGAATTTGATAATGATGAACCATCACCTACAAATCAAATTTCTTTCTCACCTGATAACATCAACACCACAGGTTCAGGAAGTTTTAATTCTCCATAATCTAGTACTTTTAGTGAATCACCACCAAAAAAATCAGATCTTTAAAGGAAATTTATGATTTTTGTAGCTTTGCTTTATATGCGTCTAACCCAACATGTTTTGAAGAAGCTAAAGAACAACCTGAGTGGCATACTACTATGGTAGAGGAGATACAAGCCATTGAAAAAAATTCAACATGGGAACCGGTTGATTTCCCCGAAGGCAAGAATGTTATAGGGCTCAAGTGGGTGTTTCGAACAAAGTACAATGCTGATGGGAGCATTCAAAGCACAAAGCTAGGCTTGTGGCGAAGGGTTATTCACAACAGCAAGGTATAGATTTTCAAGAAACTTTTTCTCTTGTTGCTCGATTCGAAACTGTGAGAATGGTTTTTGCTTTGGCTGCCCAATTGCAATTACCTATCTATCAATTTGATGTAAAGTCTGCCTTTTTGAATGGTGATTTAGAAGAGGAGATTTATGTTTCACAACCTCAAGGCTTTGTTATCAATGGCAATGAAAACAAAGTTTACAGGCTACGACAAGCTCTTTATGGGTTGGAGTAGGCTCCACATGCTTGGTATAGCAAAATTGACTCATTCTTTTAGGGTAATAGATTCATGAGAAGTGAAAATGAGCCTACTCTTTACTTAAAGCAACAAGGTAATGGAGATTTTTTGGTAGTTTGCCTTTATGTGGATGATATGGTTTATATAGGTTCCTCAAACACCTTAATTGATAATTTCAAGTGTTGCATGATGAGAAATTTTGAGATGACAGATTTAGGCTTGTTGCAATACTTTTTGGGGCTTGAAGTGATGCAAGGTGAAGATGGAGTTTTTGTATGTCAAAAGAAATATGCTGTAGATCTTTTGAAGAGGTTTAATTTGACCAACAGTGAAGTTGCAGCCACACCAATTAATATCAATGAGAAGTTACAATATGAAGATGGGACTAAGAAGGCTAATCTAAAATTGTTCGGAAGTTTAGTTGGTGGTTTAAATTATCAAACACACACTAGACCTGATATTACTTTCTCTGTTAGTGTTCTGTCTAGATTCATGCACTGACCTACGACTTCTGGCAATGATTTTAGCCCTGGTTTTGGAGCAGTGACCTGGAGTTCAAAGAAGCAAGAAACAGTAGCCTTATTATCATCGGAAGCAAAACTTCTTGCTGATTTTCATTATGAGCAAAAAGAAGCTACAACAAATTTTTTTGTAATAATATGTCCACAATTGCAATGGCAAAGAATCCTGCACTCCATGGCAGAACTAAGCACATCGATATGCAACATCACTTCATTTGGAAGCTGGTAGCTGATGAAAAAATTCTGTTGAAATTCTGTGGCACAAATGAGCGAGTGGCAGACATCTTTACAAAATCTCTTCCTTAAGTCAAGCATCAATTTTTCACGTCATAGTTGGGTGTTTGTAATTTTGAATCAAGGGGGAGTATTAGAATGAATGATTCAAAATATTAGTGGTATATCATTTGGAGAATGTGATGATTTACTGGTTAGTGTGTATTAAGAGTTTGAGTTAGTAAGTTAGTGGTTAGATGTTCATGGGGATTAAGGAACTGTTTTTTAGTTTTTTAATTACTCTTTCAATATTATTTAAATGGACCATTGTATGAACATTATGCTAGAAGTAGTAACAGTAAAGAAGCCTTTAAATTATCAAAAAATTCCTTCTTCTTTACCAACATTTTCCGTCTTTAAGGTTAGAGGGTGAATCAATAATTCTTAACAAACTTAAAAAAGTATCACGAATGGATGGGGTACTTAAAGTTTGCCTATATGAATGTAGGAATTCGACACTCCAAAAAATTTAAGGGCATGACTTTTAAGCATTCATGAATAGCATAAGGATACAAGGTCCATAAATCTATCATCAATATGGAACATAAGAGATTGTCAAAATCTATGTATATTTGCTCTTGGGGATAGTCATATGTATGAATGGTTCAAAACTTGTTTACCATTGCATACCGATTATTTATAATGAGTCTTCACTAAGATAGTGGTTCAATCGAAAGACACCATTATTTATGCATATAATTTTTAGAAATTTTGTGACCCACTTTAAAACTTTGAAAGTGGTAGGGGATTGTTGGAAATTTTCAAAATTTCCAATTAGACATTTAATTTGAAAAGATGAATCAAATTTGAAAACTTACTTATTATGAAAGGACACCAATTGGTAGTCGGTTATAACTTCCAATGGCAGTTAATATGAAAAGACATGCCATGACCACAACCACAAACATGAATAACAAAAAATAACCAGCACCTAAAAAAGAAACAATTTGAAACACTCCTAAACACGTCTATGACTCCATATTAGTAGTTTTAAGCACATCTTCTAACACTTCTCCTTGCTTTAGGAGCTGCAAACACCAAGTTTTGTCCTCAGAAATTCAAACTTACTAACCGATAGTGGCTTGGTGAAAACATCTGCAACCTGATCTTCTATTTTGGGGTCGATTAACCAACTCTCATGTTTTGTTTCTTTCAATCATGAATAGCTCCTCCTTCATTGTAGCAGTCCAATTTTGATCCATCTTGGTTTCTTCATAATCATGTTTCTTTTGAGATCTGGAATCATTAGAGATCTTTGGTTGCTTAGCAACTTCCCAGGAATCGGACACTGACCAACGCTCTACCCAATTCCAAGATGAATTTGGATGAGCTGAATCATAGTACAGGCGAAGAAGCATAGTAGACTTCTGCAAAGCAAGAAGCTTATTAGCAAAAGCAATTTTTAAAGACTATTCTTGTGGAGAAAAAATATCACATCCAGTTGCCTCCTGCTTAGAATTTAGAATCTTCTGTATTTTAAGCCCTGGATCAGAAAATCTGACCCTTCGTCCATGAATCATTGCTTGTAACTTGACTATACCCTTCACATTGATCAAAGTAGCAATAGCTTGTCTTTTAACCAAATGCCCACGAACAAGTGCTTGAAGCCTTATGATGCCCTTGAGGGCTTTAAATACTCGATGAGCCAAGTAGCCCCTAAAAGCTGCAAGCAACTTCACAACTCCTAAGGCAATGAAACAATCGCATCAGGGGGTAAGTTTGCACTTGTTCCTTTTTCCAACAACGCATTTTCTCCATTTCCATTAGTGGAATGAATTTTAAGATTCAGATCTGCAAGAGGATCCTCATGCAAACTGCCAGAGTAAGACTTAGTAGCAATGAGAGTCTCTTTTTGACCCCAGGCTTTCTTTGATGCTCTCCACGTTGTCTTGGGAAATGGTTTTCTGCTTTGCTTTCCAAATTGACAAATTTTGCAGTTTGGAATATGATCATCAAGTTCTGGAAGATCATTTACCATCATTTTGGATTTCATCTGCAGCAACCCCTGATGATGATTGTGCCTGAGCCTCCTATGCCATACTTCAGTGAAATTTTCTTTGATTGGGAAGACAGTTTGCTCATCCTCTAATGGATTTAGTGTAACACTGGACACGCCTGGATTTTTGATATGTATTCTGAGTGGCTTATTTGAATTTTTATATATTTTGTAGAATAGAGAAAAAAAATAATAAATAAAATAGTTAAAGTTAATATAAGTGTAAATTTATATTCTTTGAGTCGTCCGGGAAACTCTTGTAGATACTTGATCGATAGTTTCTTTATTTTAAAGTTTCTGATCGGTAAGGCTATCAGTTAATTGAGTGTTCGGTGATCAGCGTCTAGTGAAATTTGACTTTTGTATGGAAAGTTACCCGTTCGGTGAGGTGTTAGTGTATAGTGAACAAATTCTTCAAATTTTGATTTTTCTGATCAGTAGCCGATAGTCACCGTTGCTTAGTGATTTATTGCTCTCTCGGTATAAAGTAAAGTTACAGAATTGTTTGTCTGTTGTGGAATTAAGTTGACAAGTCATTTTTCATAATTTTTATAATTTTATATATACCCATCGGTACACCCAATAATTTTTTTATACCGTTTGGTATATTATATTTTACTTACATATTTGATGGTGAATTTTTGTACCAATTGGAAAATGTCAAATTTTGCAAAACTCAGCGATAGTCATATTAAAATAGTTGTTCGGTACTGGTACTGTAAATCCCATCGGTATTGTGTTAATCGATCGATAGACATTTGACTTTACTTTCCAATGTATTACCGTTTGTTCGCAGATAATCGGTAATCATCTTATTAAATTTTCACATGTTTCATCGGTATCGAACGATAGCTCCATTTTCTCCATTTTTCTAATTCCGTCGATTACCTTAGAAAATATTTGTAAATTTTCCTTTTTATTTATTTATTTTATTTTTCGATATTGGTCTCGTTCTAACAATATTTTCAGTATTGATTTTGAAATGACCGATTGATGACCCCACTTTGGGTATTTAAACCTTCCGATCGGTATATATTATTCCCATTGGTAAATGCACCCATTTAGACAAATTCTTCCGTCGACTATTTTTTTATTCTCCCGAACGCATATCTTGATCGGCTCCATGGGCGCTGCTCCTCATTGGTTCTCTTTCCATTGGTGATGTTGATATCCTACACACACACACACACACAGTTTGAAAATTTCATCAAATTCCTCCAACGTTTTGCACCAATGGAGAATCGATCTCATGACTTGGGTCATCCAAAAGGAATAATTACCACCAAACCATCCAAGGTTTCTAATCATATATTACTTCATTTATTATATCTATTCCAAATATTCATATTTCTAAATTCATTTACATAGATAGCAATCCCAATTTCGATTTCCTCTACCCGTTAGTAAACACATTGTCCCCCGCCAGACCCAACTTCTAGCACTTAACTCATAGTCTTAACTCTTCCCAAACTCCAAGAGGACATAATTGGGCAATTATGTAATTTAGGAATAAACAATGACCATTTAGAAAATGTGGGAAATAGGTTGACAATAAGAGAGCAGAAGTGGGGAGAGATTCCATAAGGTTCACGTAACCCAACTTCATTTTTCTCTCTAAACCATTTTCTCTTCTCTCCCTAAACTCCAATGATCCATTAAAAGACCCAAAATTTAAGGCTCCAAATTTCTCATCTAGCCCTTCAAAGTTAGATTCTAATCTTGATTTTGGAAGAATCTAAGAATGTAGAGTTGTCACAGAGAAGGACCGAATTTCTAGGGTTTGGTGTAATCTGAACGGAAGAGGGTCTCTTGGAGATAGAAACTAAGGTATTTTTATTTTCATATCCCCTCTTTTAGTTTATTCATTTAGAAGTTCACTTGGGTTTGGAAAATACTTAGTCACCGATAGTGAGAGGAAAACTGGGGTTAAATGATTGGGGTCTCTGGGTTTCACTTGGAAAATAAATATTAGTATTTTTATTTCTTGAAAAATGTCTCTTAGGAGCCGAACGAACTGATCGAGGCAAGGCTATTGCTGTTGAGGAATCTGAGAGTGACTACCCTCTCGAACACTATGAGTGGACGGACTGTTGTGCTTTGAATAAGAAAAATGATTTTTTATAAATTCTTTTATAAATGATTTTCTGAAATTATTTGTGTTTGTGGGATGTCCCAAAAATGTGAGTTGAATTCATTTGCATCCACTCCATTTGTGATTAAATATGTGCCACTGTTGCTGGAAATTACATTTATGAATATTGTGTTATAGTTTGGTAACCATTTGTTGAATTTGTGGCACACTAGAAATATTTGGATGTTTGTGAAATGGAGGTGCTGGTGATGGTAAATGGCTATAGTCATTCCTCCAACGGAGTGACCCGACAGGGTGACGTGGTAGAGGGGTTTGTTTGGCAAGGGAGGTAGATGCGGCCTCCTGCGTCCCCGTCGTACTATCCGGATAGTACCCCGGTGAGGTACGAGTCAACGCCAAGGAAGGGGAAATTAGCGTTTTGAAAAGGAAATGATCGAAAACCCCTTGGCGGGCTTCCATCCACGTTCGGCCAAACGTTGGGTGAGAGTGTTTTCTTTAGGGAGACCCCATGATTTTGGAAAGTATGAAATTGTGGATGCATTTATTTTATAATGATCTAAATTGTTTGATTCTACCTATGAGTTGATTTGATAGAAATTGTGACTTTGACATTCCTACACTCACCACTCATTTACTGTTACAACATGTCATTGCACTCCACTCACTGAGTATTTTATACTCACTCCTCTTTTCTTATCTTTTTAGAGGAAGTGTAGATATAGCAGCAGTCCCTTTTTGGTTAGATAGACCCAACAGAGAAAGAGCTATCAGGACTTTTGTTGGTATTGACTCTCCCTGGTTGCAAAGCCTGAAACTTGTAGATGGACCCATCAGAGGGCTTGTCTTTTGACAAATGAAAACTTTATTTCTGGAAATGATGTTTGAAATCCCAATCGTTGTATATTTTACATATATATATATATATATTTTCCTTAAACGGAACTTTTGTTAAATGTGTTAATTGTTTGATGTTTTGGTTTTCCTTGGATTGAATGAGAATATTTCTTTAGCCTTGCGGGGTTTTGGAGGTATGTGCTGGTAAGTGTACGTATTCCTAGATCACACGGCGGTTGTCATGTGCTCGGACTGCGGGTTAGGGCGTGACAATTTTATTGGTATCAGAGCAAAGGTTTTGAAGTTATGGAAAGTTTTCAGATATCTACAAATGATTTTAAAGATTTTTGTATTCGCAAATGTTTTTGAGAAAAATTTGAAAGCCCACAATGGGTCCTAGGAAACTAACATACGTCTAGCCATAGGCTTCTAGAGTCATCTTAGTGCTATGAGCTAAATTAGTTTTTCTTTTGTAGACTATCATTCCTCCTCGTAGGAGAATGAGGAATGTAAATGATATTCCTCCACAAGAGCACGAGGATGAGTCATCCTCGCATGCTCCGCCTCCTCCAGCTTCTACTCACCCGGCTCCTCCAACCGGGATTCCTCCTCCACTGCTTGATGCTCTTCAGCAATGGACTGAGTGGTGGAATACATACGGTGCACATCTTCAAGCACCACCTCAAGTCCAAGTTTCTCCACCTCCCAACCCAGTGGTTCCACCGGTCTCTCTTATGGCGCCGGTAGCTCCACCTACTTCAGTAGCTACACCGTCCACCCGACCACCCCTTGAATTATCCAAGTTATTGAAAGAGGCTAGACAATTAGGGTGTGTGACCTTCTCGGGGTCCAACGACCCTACGGTAGCCAAGAAATGGATCAAAAGGGTCCGAGAAGCAGTGACAGACATGAGGATTGATGATGAACTGAAACTCATGGTAGCTGTGAGGTTGTTAGATGAGGTTGCTAGCATTTGGTGGGATGGTGTAAAGGAGAGGTCGACTATACCCCTTACTTGGAGTGAGTTTCTTAGGGAGTTTGATGAGAGATTTTACACACGATTTGATTGTGACTTGAAAAGAAGAGATTTCCTCCATCTTCGTAAAGGAAATAGATCAGTGGCAGAATATGAAGCAGAGTTTAGGAATCTGTCCGCATTTGTTCCAGAGATAGTAGCCTCTGAGGAGTATATGCGTTTCAAATTTGAGGATGGTTTAAACTTGAACATTCGAGAGAGAATGTCAGTGACAGAGGAACATACTTATCAAAATGTTTTGCAGTTAGCATTGAGGGCCAAACAGATGGTGCTATAGGGAGGCAAGATTAGGGAGCATCATGGAAGAAAGAAGAGGTCTGGTGGGTTTACTCTAGGCCAAGGCTCGAAGAAAAACAAAAGGATGGTTTCATAAGTAGTGGGTCAGTCACAGGATCGGTTGGTACTCCCCAAAGCAACCCATTCTTCAAGACAAATGCTTTAAGTAGTAGTTTTGGATCATGAGTGAGACCAGGGGGAAGTACAGGGGATCCTTGCACAAATTGTAGGGGATACCATTTGGGTCCATGTAGGGGGCCGAGAAGGTGCTATCATTGCGGGAAGGAAAACCACTTTCGGCATTCTTGTCCTGAGTTGAATGCGGAAGGGCAAGGGAACAAACCAGTTTGAGGTCCTTCCAGTGGCTCTAAGGGTGGCATAACCACTACTTCAGCACCTCCTATCGGTGTGACTTTGAGAATTGGGACAGGAAGCAACATTGTGGCTGCCAATCCTCAGTGCCCTCCACCGCAAATTCAAACTAAGATTTATGTCATGACCAATGAAGAGGCACAGAATAACCCTGATGTTATTACAGGTAAATTTATTTAAGCACAAATTTATTGATTGGAAAGCCATGTTATTGATGATTTTATGATTTGAGATGTTAATAATTTTTTCTAATAGAGTATTTAGGATATTTGAAATTTGTTTAAAAGATCTAATGGGATGTTATAGGAATTATAATAAGATTTGGCTAACGATCACTTGATAGTTATATTAATAGGTATGGTGAGAATTTTTGGAGTTGATGCCCATATACTTATTAACACAGGGTCAAACAATTCTTTCATTAGTATGAGTTTTGCTTGGCATGCCGATAGGCCTATGATACCACTTGAGGAAGAGTTGTTAGTGGTTACTCCTTTGGGTGAACAAATGGTCAGGAATACAGTTTATAGGGGCTGTGGTGTTTTGGTAGGTAAAATGATTCTTGAGGCTGATTTAATTCCCTTGGAGATGAAGGATTTTGATGCTATTATAAGGATGAATTGGTTACACCTTCATCGGGCATCCGTGAATTGTTTTACTAAGGAAGTGGAGTTAGGAAAGCCTGGGTGTCCGGCACTTGTCTTTATTGGTGAACGCCGAATAGTGCCGACCTATGTAATATCAGCATTAGAAGCACGTAGGTTGATGTACAAGGGATGTAAAGCATACTTAGCTCATATCATCAATACTACTATAGAGTGTTCTACTCTAGATGATGTTCCAATAGAAAATGAGTTTCTAGATGTGTTTCCGGAAGAGTTACCCGGTTTACCCCCGAATCGGGAGTTTGACTTCACTATTGATCTACTCCCCAGCACTGCACCCATTTCCATACCACCTTATAGGATGGCACCCGTAGAGTTGAAAGAGTTGAAGGTGCAACTCCAAGAGTTGCTAGATAAAGGGTTTATTTGGCCAAGTTCTTCTCCTTGGGGTACACCGGTCTTGTTTGTAAAGAAGAAAGATGGAACTTTAAGACTATGTATTGACTATCGGCAGTTAAATAGAGTTACTATCAAGAATAAGTACCCACTCCCCATAATTGATGATCTTTTTTACCAACTTCAAGGTGCATGTGTGTTTTCAAAAATTGATTTGAGATCGGGTTATCATCAATTAAAGATTAAGGAGAGCGATGTGCATAAGACAGCATTTAGGACTCGGTATGGACACTATAAGTTTTTGGTGATGCCGTTTGGATTAACCAATGCTCCTGCTGCTTTTATGGATTTGATGAATAGGGTGGTTCGTTCATATCTTGATAAGTTTGTGATTGTATTCATTGATGATATATTGGTGTATTCAAAGAGTGATAAAGAACATGCAGAACATCTCAGGATTGTTTTACAGACTCTTCGGGAGAAACAATTGTATGCAAAATTCTTAAAATGTGAATTTTGGTAGAGAGAAATTGGGTTCTTGGGGCATATAGTGTCTGGTGAAGGGGTGTTTGTAGATCCAAGAAAGGTTGAGGCCATTGTGAAGTGGGAACAGCCAAAAAATATAACTGAGATTAGAAGTTTCTTTGGGTTAGCAGGGTATTATAGAAGATTTATTGAGGGATTTTTTAAAATTGAAGCCCCTTTGTCCAAATTGACGAGAAAGGAGACTAAATTCCAGTGGGATGATAAGTGTGAAGCTAGTTTCCAAGAGCTTAAGAAGAGGTTAACATCTGCTCCAGTCCTTGCTCTTCCCGCTAGCAGTGGTGGATATGTTGTCTATAGCGATGCAAGTAAACAAGGATTGAGATGTGTATTGATGCAAAATGATAGAGTTATAGCTTATGCCTCCCATCAATTAAAGAAACATGAAGAAAATTACCCTACTCATGATCTAGAGCTTGCAGCAATTGTATTTGCTTTGAAAATTTGGAAACATTATCTATATGGAGAGACTTGTAAGGTTTTCACTGATCATAAAAGTTTGAAGTATCAATTCACACAAAAGGAGCTAAATTTGAGGCAAAGAAGATGATTTGAATTGATTAAAGATTATGACTTGGTGATAGATTATCATCTTGGTAAAGCCAATGTAGTTGCCAATACATTAAGTCGGAAGTCTTCATCTAATATGGAGTCATCGAGGAAGACATATTTTTCTTGTTTGATTGAGATTCGAACGCTTGGGGTGAGGTTAACAAACGACAAGCAAGGTGCATTGTTGGCTAGATTTGAGGTGAGGCCCAGCTTAGTAGATCGTATTCGGGAGCTCCAAGCTACCGATGATGAATTGAGGACGGTAACTGAGAAAGTCTACAATGGAGAAGGGAATGAGTTTAGAATCCGTGATGATGGGATGTTGGTATTTAAGGACAGGATTTATATTCCTAAGGATTTGTGTTCCTAAAGATATTGAACTCTGTAGGGCTATTCTTGAGGAAGCGTACTTATCGGCCTATGCTATGCATCTGGGAAGTACTAAGACGTACCGAACAATCAAAAAAAATTATTGGTGGCTCGGAATGAAGAGAGAGATTGCTGAATTTGTTTCTAAGTGTCTAGTATACCAGCAAGTGAAAGTAGAACACCAAAAGCCAGCTAATAATCTCCAACCTCTACCAATTCCCAAATGGAAGTGGGAACACATAACTATGGATTTTATTGTCAGTTTGCCTCGAACACCGAATAGAAATGATGCTATTTGGGTGATTGTTGATCGACTCACCAAATCAGCCCACTTCTTGCCGTTCCAAAATACATATTCTTTGGAAAAGCTAGCCAAGTTATATATTGATGAAATCGTGAGACTTCATGGGGTTCCGGTATCGATCGTGTCCGATCGTGACCTCCATTTTACCTCTCGATTTTGGCTGAAACTATAAGAATCCTTAAGCACTCAGCTAAAATTTAGTACTGCCTTTCACCCTCAAACCGATGGGCAATCTGAACGCACAATCCAAACATTAGAAGACATGCTTAGAGCTTGTGTATTGGATTTCTCAGGCAGCTGGGATAAACACCTTCCTTTGATAGAGTTTGCCTATAATAATAGCTATCGATCTAGTATTGGAATGCTCCCATATGAAGCCTTATATGGACGAAAGTGTAGAACTCCATTATGCTGGAATGAAATTGGAGAAAGAAAGATTGAGAGTATAGAGATGATTGAAACCACAACTGAGAAGGTGAAGTTGATTCGGTAAAGAATAAAGGCAGCTCAAGACCGACAGAAAAGTTATGCCGATAAGAGAAGAAGGTCACTAGAATTTGGAATCGGTGATATGGTATTTTTGAAAGTATCTCATTGGAAATGTGTAATTCGATTTCGAAAGCGGGGAAAGTTAAATCCTCATTATATTGGTCCTTATAAGATCATAGAAAGGGTTGGACAAGTAGCTTATTGGTTAGAATTACCTCTGAAATTGGAGAAAATTCATAATGTCTTTCATGTCTCTATGTTGAAGAAGTATCTGACAGACCCTTCCCATGTTTTTGAGACTCCCCCAATTAAGTTGAAAGAAGATTTGAATTTTGGAGTTCAACCGAAAGTTATTTTGGAGAAGCAAGTTAAAAGTCTAAGATATAAATAGATACCGATAGTTAAAATCCAATGGAAGAACAATCAAATAGAAGAAATGACTTGGGAACCTGAGGAGACAATGAGAAGACAGTACCCTCACTTATTTGAAGCATGAATGTGTTCTGAAATTTTGAGAACAAAATTTCTTTAAGGGCGTAGGAATTGTAACACTGGACACGTCCATATTTTTTATATGTATTCTGAGTGGTTTATTTGAATTTTTATATATTTTGTAGAATGAAGGAAAAAAATAATAAATAAAATAGTTAAAGTTAATATAAGTGTAAATTTCTACTTTTTGAGTCGTCTGGGAAACCCTTGTAGATACTTGACCGATAGCTTCTTTATTTTAAAGTTTCTGATCGGTAAGACTATCAGTTAATTGAGTGTTCGGTGATCAGCATCTGGTAGGATTTGACTTTTGTATGGAAAGTTACCCGTTCGGTGAGGTGTTAGTGTATAGTGAACAAATTCTTCAAATTTTGATTTTTCTGATCGGTAGCCGATAGTCACCGTTGCTTAGCGATTTACTGCCCTCTCGGTATAAAGTAAAGTTACAGAATTGTTTGTCTGTTATGGAATTGAGTTGACAAGTCATTTTTCATAATTTTTATAATTTTATATATACCCATCGGTACACCCAATAATTTTTTTATACCGTTCGGTATATTATAATTTACTTACATCTTTGATGGTAAATTTTTATACCAATCGATAAATGTCAAATTTTGTAAAACTCAACAATAGTCATATTAAAATAGCTATTCGGTACTGGTACTGTAAATCCCATCGGTATTGTGTTAATCGATCGACAGACATTTGACTTTAATTTCTAATGTATTACCGTTTGTTCGCAGAGTATCGGTAATCATCTTATTAAATTTCCACATGTTTCATCAATACCGAACGATAGCTCCATTTTCTCCATTTTTCCAATTCCGTCGATTACCTCAAAAAATATTTGTAAATTTTACTTTTTATTTATTTTATTTTATTTTTCGATATTGGTCTCGTTCTAACAATATTTTCAGTTCTAACAATATTTTCAGTATTGATTTTGAAATGACCGATCGATGACCCCACTTTGGGTATTTAAACCTTCCGATCAGTATATATTATTCCCATCGGTAAATGCACCTATTTAGACAAATTCTTCCATCGACTATTTTTTTATTCTCTCGAATGCATATCTTGATCGGCTCCATGGGCGCTGCTCCTCATCGGTTCTCTTTCCATTGGTGATGTTGATATCCTATACACACACACACACACACATACACAAAGTTTGAAAATTTCATCAAATTCCTCCAACGTTTTGCACCAAACCATCCAAAGTTTCTAATCATTTGTTACTTCATTTATTATATATATTCCAAATATTAATATTTCTAAATTCATTTAGGCAATCCCAATTTCGATTTCCTCTACCCGTCAGTAAACACATTGTCCCCAGCTGGACCCAACTTCTAGCACTTAACTCATAGTCTTAACTCTTCCCAAACTCCAAGAGGACATAATTGGGCAATTATGTAATTTAAGAATAAACAATGACCATTTAGAAAATGTGGGAAATAGGTTGAGAATAAGAGAGCAGAAGTGGGGTGAGATTCTAGAAGGTTCACGTAACCCAACTTCATTTTTCTCTCTAAACCATTTTCTCTTCTCTCCCTAAGCTCCAATGATCCATTAATAGACCCAGAATTTGAGGCTCCAAATTTCTCATCTAGCCCTTCAAAGTTAGATTCTAATCTTGAATTTGGAAGAATCTAAGAATGTAGAGTTGTCACAGAGAAGAGCCGAATTTTTAGGGTTTGGTGTAATTTGAACGGAAGAGGGTTGCTTGGAGATAGAAACTAAGGTATTTTTATTTTCATATCCCCTCTTTTAGTTTATTCATTTAGAAGTTCACTTGGGTTTGGAAAATACTTAGTCACCGATAGTGAGAGGAAAACTGGGGTTAAATGATTGAGGTCTCTGGGTTTCACTTGGAAAATAAATATTAATATTTTTATTTCTTGAAAAATGTCTCTTAGGAGCCGAACGAACTGATCGAGGCAAGGCTATTGCTGTTGAGGAATCTGGGAGTGACTACCCTCTCGAATACTGTGAGTGTACGGACTGTTGTGCATTGAATGAGAAAAATGATTGTTTATAAATTCTTTTATAAATGATTTTTAAATGATTTTCTGAAATTATTTGTATTTGTGGGATGTCCCAAAAATGTGAGTTGAATTCATTTGCATCAACTCCATTTGTGATTAAATATGTGTCACTGTTGCTCGAAATCGCATTTATGAATATTGTGTTATAGTTTGGTAACCATTTGCTGAATTTGTGGCATACTGGAAATATTTGGATGTTTGTGAAATGGAGATGCTGGTGATGGTAAATGGCTATAGTCATTCCTCCCACGGAGCGATCCAACGGGGTGACGTGGTAGAGGGGTTTGTTTGGCAAGGGAGGTAGATACGGCCTCCTGCGTCCCTGTCGTACTATCCGGATAGCACCCCGGTGAGGTACGAGTCAACGTCAAGGAAGGGGGAATTAGTTTTTTGAAAAGAAAATGATCGAAAACCCCTTAGCGGGCTTCCATCCACGTTCGGCCAAATGTTGGGTGGGAGTGTTTTTTTTTAGAGACCCCATGATTTTGGAAAGTATGAAATTGTGGATGTATTGCTTTTATAATGATTTAAATTGTTTGATGCTACATATGAGTTGATTTGTTAAAAATTGTGACTTTGACATTCCCACACTCACCACTCATTTACTGTCGCAACATGCCATTGCACTCCACTCACTTAGTATTTTATACTCACTCATCTTTTCTTATCTTTTTAGAGAAAGCGTAGATATAGCAGTAGCCCCTTTTTGGTTAGATAGACCCAGCAGAGGAAGAGCTATCAGGACTTTTGTTGATATTGACTCTCCCTGGTTGCAAAGCCTGAAACTTGTAGATGGACCCGTTGGAGGGCATGTCTTTTGACAAATGAAAACTTTATTTCTAGAAATGATGTTTGAAAACTCAATCATTGTATATTTTACATATATATATATATATTTTCCTTAAACGAAACTTTTGTTAAATGTGTTAATTGTTTGATGTTTTGGTTTTCCTTGGATTGAATGAGAATATTTCTTTAGCCTTACGGGGTCTTGGGGGTATGTGCTGGTGATTTTACATATTGCTAGATTATGCGGCGGTTGTCACGTGTTCAGATTGCGGGTCGGGACGTAACATTTAAAGCAAAGCTTTTCCCTTTTATTTTTACTTTGAAAATATTTCGGCCAACTGCATCTTTAATCAAGTAACTTTTTTTTTTCAAACACAACTTTATAACCCTTTTCAATTAGTTGTCCAACACTTAATAAGTTTTAATCAATTTCAGGAACATAAAACACCTTAGAAATGAACTTTATACCTGAACATGTTGAAATTGTAATTGTTCCTTTTCTTTTCACAATTATGTTTTTGCCATTTCCAACTCGAACCTTTGATGAGTTTGTGTTGCTTAGTTCCTTGAATAGATCCTTGTCATGTGTCATGTGGTTAGTACAACCACTATCAATAAACCAACTCTCACTTGATTTGATGCCAGAGAAACATGTAGTTACAAACAGGTGATCTTCCTCCTCTTGATCAGCAATCTTTGTCTCTTCACCATGTATTTGATTTTTGTCTTTACAAATAACAGCTTCATGCCCCATCTGATTGCATTTGGTGCACTGAGCATCAGGTCTCCTCTAGCATCTAAATGGAGGATGACCCTTCTTTCTGTAGTGTTGGCAAAGTGGAAATGATTTCTTCTGATTTTCATTTTTTCCTTCTGATGCTATACTTGCTCTATTTCCTTCAAAATTCTTTTTTTTCTTCTTTTCGTTTTTGGCCACGTTTTGATGCTTGGTTGCCAAAGCTCCTTTGGTTGTAGTATCCTCCCTCATCAGTCTTGTTTGTTCTTGTGCTTGCAAAGCGTTAAGCAATTCTGCCAAGGAAATTTTTAACAGATCCTTGGTATTCTCCAAGGTGGTGATGGTTGCTTCATATCTTTTAGATACTATAACAAGAATTTTTTTCTACAATTCTTAAGTCAGTAAATTCAGATCCAAGAAGTCTCACATTGTTTGCGATACTGAGAAGCCTGTCGGAGTAAACTTTAATCATCTCAGAGTCCTTCATTGTTTGAAGTTCAAATTCCATGATTAAGTTCAAGACTTGCTGTCACGCCCCGATCCTCGGATCGACCACGCGACAGCCGCCGCGAAATCTCGATATACGGGCAGAACCTCCCCATATACCGGAACTCCGCAAGGCTACAAAGACAGCACCACAGTTCTTTCCATACATCAATAATCAAAAATAGAAAACATCACATAACAAAACACATGCAAGGACTCATCTGGTCCATCCCTGTACACACGAGCACACATCGGGGAGAGGGAACCTATACATGCGCATTTACACATCAACACACAATCGGGGAGAGGGAACCTGTGCATGCACGGCACACAATATGGCCATCCAAGCCATTTCAAAGTTCACAGTATAAGGAAAGCACTTAACAAACAGGAAGTCCCAAAACATAGCCGTAAGATCTTACTAACACTCGCCTGAAGAATCAAGCAAACGTCCGTAAGATCCAAACGATATGAGTTGTCCAAGACTTCGTGAAATCGAAAGAAAATAACCATTCTCAATATTACAAACCAAATGTCCCACTCAAACAATGAGTTTTTTTACCAAAAATGGGAGGAGGGAAAATAAACAACAAACCACGTAAGAATTCTATCAATACTTGTTCCTATACAGGAAACAAGTATCAATTAAATCCGTACCAAAAGAATTGTACAAGTCTTCCTTTCTTCGGATTTCAATTCAAACCAAAATGACTATACATCATGACGTATACCTACAAAAGCCAGCTGGTAGGCCCTCCCCAAGCTCCAATCTCTATCACAAATCTAATCTTCCTCTGAAAAAATGTTAAAGAGTGGGGTGAGTATTATAAATACTCAGTGAGTGGAGTGCAATGGCATGATTGTGTAATAAATAAGTGGTGAAAGTGGGAAATGTCAAAGCATACTTCAAACATCATTTTTCATATCCAAACATTTTCAGTAATTCAACATCATTTACAAAATATGCATCCATATTAAACATTTTCTCAGAAAATCACAAGGGTCCCATCGAAAACACTTCCGTCTTGCGTTTGGCCGAACCAAGGCGAAAGTCCGCCAAGGGGTTTTCCATTTCAGTTTTTCAAAACTACCCCCTTCCTTGGCGTTGGCTCGGACCTCCCCGGGGTGCAACCGGATAGTCCGACGTGGCAGAGCAGAGGCCGCATACCTCTCTCGCATATAACCCAAACCCACGTCACCCCGTCGGGTCGCTCCGTGGGGGGTATGACTATAGTCATCTGTGGCACCTTTCATTTCACAATCATCGATTCACAATACCACAATTTCGCAATCATCCAAATTCCAATCCATGTGCCACATTTTATCAATTCAATCTGAAATTCATGCTACAAGCATTTACCATTCAAGAAGTCAAAACAGACGGCACAAGTTCATGTAAAATCACATAGGATGCATTCATACTTCAAATTCTCATTTTAGACATCCCACAATCACAAATAATTGCATAACATCATATGAAAATCATTTCAAATCATTTATCAAAGAATTTAAAGATATTTTGCTTATTTACTACACAACGATCCGTCTACTCACCTCTAGGGAGGGTATCCACTCCCTATTTTCGAAATCAACTCAAAAAGACTCCCCTCGAGTCTCCAAAGGTCAACCTAGACCAATCAACACGAATAATCAACAATTAAAGCTCTATTAAAGGGTTTTCAAATTTCCCTTTTATTTACAATAGCCTTAACTGCACAATTATATTCCTAAACTTTCGTTTCATCAATCTAGAATCACTTCAAATCATCGATGACTTTAAATTTACAATATTCCTCAATTTTACCAATTTTCTTCTGAATTACATAATCCTAATTTAATTCATTCCAATTTTAATTCAAATCTCAAGAATAACTACATAAACCAATCAAACAAAACTCTAATACTATCTAAGACATTCTATCATACTTCATAGTCCAATTTATATCAAAATCTAAGACCTAACCTCAATAATTTCATACAAACACTTAGGGAAATACATTTCTTACGAGTCTAACACATTTTAGAATATATATAATATAATTTCTACCTAAATTCAACAAAAATTAATTTGAATTCTTTAAGGGATTGAAAATCCCTCACCTAGGGTTTTTCGCGATTCGCAATCCTCGCTCAGAAGTCTCCCCAGTCCACCCTCAGACCTGCAAAGCTACCAAATTGAAGTTAAGTTCAGTAAATCTAAACTTATTACTACAGAATTTCAAAACCCTAAAGCTAGGGTTAGGACCGATTCTACCTATGCAGAGGGGCGGTTGCAGGCTTGACCTAGGGCTGTCAAGAGATCCCAAGGGCTGCTGGGTTGATCATTGGTCGAAGGAGATGCTCACAGCGTGCACCGTGCGAGCGAGCAGAGGGGTTTCACGCACGAGGAGAGAAAGGGAGAGAGGGAAAGAGTTACGGCGACCTTCCTTCGTTGTCTGTCGGCTACGGTGGTCAGAGCAACCCGCGAGAGGGCGTCGCAAGCGCGAGAAAGAGAGCGCGAAGGAGAGTGAGCGAGAGTTGTTCCACCGAGAGATAAACTGAAGACAGAGAGATCGCGAGCGGGAGGGAGAGAGCAAAGGCTGGAAATAGAGAGAGAAATGGAGAGTGAGTAGAGGGAGAGAGACGACGGTAGTTCACGGTGGTGGCTACCGGTGGTTTGCGGTGAGGGAGAGAGGCGGAGTGCGGCGACTACGCGAGAGGGAGAGGGAGCAGGGGGTGAGGGAGTGAGATCGATTAGGGCTGAAGCCCTAATCGATTTGGGAAAAGGGGTACGCAGCGTTTCGGGCTGAAACGCTGCGTTTCCCCACTCTCCTTTTTTTTTTTTTTTTTTCAAATATATATATATATATTTATTTTTATATTCTTACTATAATGAAATTTTAAATTTACCTAAAATAGAATCCACTACGAATTTACGACTCGGCATTTTAATTATACCAAAAATTTAAAATTTATACCCCAAAATCGAAAATCAATGCAAAATTTAAAATTTTTCACTATATTTCACAGAATATTTCTAACACCGAATTTTCGGTGTTACACTTGCATCCCTTTAATTCTTTCATCCCCTTCATATTTATTCTTGAGATAATCCCATATCTCTTTTGCTGACTTCAGAGACATGACACGAGTGAAAATGGTGGATGAGACTACAGCAAACAAATAGGCCTTTGCCTTTGATTTCTTTGTCTTCCTTTCTTTCTGTGATTTTATTTGTGCCATGGTGGGATTGTTCGGAAGTGCAGGGATTTCATAGTTTTCTTCCACTGCTTCCCAAAGATCCAAAGCTTCCAAGTATGTCTCCATACATACTGCCCAAATTTGGTAGTTGTCTCCATCGAACACCGCCGGAGCAATTACGGAGAGACTTGCTTCGGCTTCCATGACGCGTCAGATTTACACATAGATCCCTTAAGAAGAAAACTCTGATACCAAATGTTGTTTTTTGAATAAGAAGAGAAAAGAAAGTATTACTACAATAAAGGCAAAGGAAAATTGGGAGCAATATATTTTTAAGCAAAGAAACTGAAAATTACATTTTAACATCAGAAACATTACAATTTAAAGCTTAATTAATAACTACCTATTAAAATCATGGTCCTAAGATTATGCCATGACCACAATCACAAACATGAATAACAAAAAATAACCAACACCTAAAAAAACAGGAACAATTTGAAACACTCCTAAACACGTCTATGACTCCATATTAGCAGTCCTAAGCACATCTTCTAATAGACACCAATTAGGTTTGTCAGTTATAACTTCCCCTAAGGTTTCTATAACTATAAAAAGAGTCATTGAGCATTGATTTATTGCAAAAAATCCTTTCCTAACACTTAGAAAATTCTAAATACACACTCTTTCTTCTTTAGGTTTGATTCATTAAGTGTAAGTGCTATCAAACAATTTCTTCATTTTATCTTAAAGGGAATCCGTCCAACTTGTTGCGCTATTAATATATGATGAATTTAGTCTAAAGGAAAATGAATCTAATTCACGATTTGAAGCCAATACAATTAAAAATTTTCTCAAGTTTATACACTAACAGTTATGAGTTCATTAGTTGTTTTCTTTTTTATTGTGGTGTTTAGTGCTTATTATTGATTGGGTTATGATACCCACAGTGATGGTGGCCATTGGATGGCCATGGCTAATCCACCATTTTCATCACAGGGATGGTAGTGATTGATAATGTGTAAATTGTTGAATTTATTGTTTATATTATGGTTTTATTTTGAATTGATTATTGCACTAATTGATAGATTTTATGGTTTTTTATTGTTAGGTGGTTAAATTTAGAAAATTTGGACAATGTGGGTTTAAAGAGATAATTTGGAACTAAATAAAGCAAATATCATATTGGGTCTATGAACAAAAGAAGAAACTTGATTTTTAGTTTTAGTTAATTTTAGTAGGAATTTTACTTTAGATTCTCTTTTGACATAGGAGACAAAAACACAATTCTCATAAGGGCATCTTACGGTTGCTGTTCATCCAAGAAGAGGCAGCTGCTCATTCACATAAAATATAAGGGACGTGACTGTTCATTGAAGAAAAAGTGTGCTTAGATGGCTGCTCCTCTTCTCTTCCACCCAAGAACATTTTTTTTTCTTTTTCTTTTTCTTTTTTTATTTTTATTTGGTTGAAAACTTACCACAATGAATGGTTAGTTATTTTTCCGATTTAAGGAGAATTTTCATTCGGTTGTCTTCATTGTGAGACTATGTGCTTCATTTAATTTCTTACCCTTCTAATTTAAGTATTCGATGGTTCTTGATTTATTTACATAAAAAATTGGTATTGGTTAATTTGACAATTTAATTCAATATTAATTTTTCTAATGCTATCCAGGATTTTAGTGATCCGTAATTATCATGAATGAATGGTACAAGTAACAACTAGTTTATTTTTGTTTATAGATCTTTTACCGGTATTCATGTTTAACCTAGGGAATCGAAGGAACAAAATCAAATAATTACTGTTATCCCAATTATTTGTATTTTGATTTAACTATTTTTACAAAACTTAATGCTATCATTATATTGATATGAAACGCCATCATGTCCAGTCGATTAATGATAAGTTTTAATTGGATGCTGAGTTTGGTCGATTAAATTAGGAAAACACAAGATTTATTACGGCTATCCTAATAAATCTAAGGTTAAATGTTTGAATTACAAGAATAATATTTTTTAACCAATGATCAATGAAATAATCAAATGTATGAACCATTAGATTAGAGTTTGGTAGATTGGATTTCTTTCCTATTTTTTAGTATTTTGCATTATTATTTTTTTTTTCTTAATTTTAGGTCTTTAATTTTTCATTTAGAAAATTTAATCGAAAGACCCCATCTTTATTTTTTTGCATCAACTAAGAGATTAAGTTAATTAGTTCCCGTGGGATTCGACCCGATATCATTATTGCTATACTCTGTTACATTGGAGGAATCAGTATTAATTTAAAGGTTTTGACAATCCGACCAGAGATTCTGTATTGAAACATTCAGCAGTTTAAATCTTGAAATACCATGTAATAAAAAAAATTCATTTGTCCACTCCCAACACCAAAACATGGCAAGTGCATTCTTCTGCTCATAGAAACGAGGTAGATTTCTCCGGTTGCAGTCTATGTTTGATTGAATGTTTCTTTGTTTCCGCTTTTTAAGTGGTAGGGATAACAAGGCTTAAGTGTCTAAGATTTTGAAAACTGTAGGACGTCATCCTTGTTTTGATCTTGTCTCTCCTTCCATTGAAAGGAGCAGAAAGGACTAGTATTGTTGCTTTATGCCTAGAGGTAGTTGTGGACATACACTGCTAGGTTGCCCCTCCACAATATCAACAGCGCTGGGATAGCTTAATGGCCCGACCATGAGCTGGAAGTGTGAAGGACTAACTGCGTACCTTGAAAGAGTTTCGAAGTCCGCTTTGTTCTAAATTGTAGGCATAAGGATCATCTTGGTAAATGGAAATCCTACACGATTCGTTAAAAAGAAAAAACATTTTTTAGATTGTCCATTGAGCTTGATATCTCATTGTGGAATTTCATAATTTTGTATATGGTTCTTGCACCATGATATACGGAAGCCAAACTCTTTAAGGTCAAGCTACAATGAGAAAAAACCCAACCAAAAAGAGTTCATTCTTTGGAGAACTACAAACACTTAAAGAACCACAAACACAAGGGCTTAGTGTGCTTGTGCTCGAATATTACAAAATTAAATTATTCCTTTGAAATTCTTGATACAAATTAATAAAAAGGATAAAATTTTATTTATGATACGTAATGGGAGATTTGGATCTTTATCTAGTTTCATTCTTATGTTGCAGGACAAAAATGAACCAGCACTATCTTGAATTGATTATATGAAAGTCATGGGAGCAAAATATGATGGAAGTAATTGCTCACCAATTCAAAGAGCCTCTCTCTCTCTCCATTATATTATATTATATTATATTATATTATATTATATCATATCGTATTGTATAGTATACATGTATAGAGATTTTACTATATAACACAGAATTAAATACACGTACTCTTTACTTTTTATCTGTGGAATAAAATATTACTGTAAACACCTATTAACCTTCCAAATCCACAATCCCATGTTCAATTTTGATGTTTCACGAGAATAGTGAAGTAGAAAATGTTCCTTCTAGTAGTCACATTCACGCAAGTGTATATTGCCTTTAGCCAAACGAAGTCGTGAGGCACTGAGCAGATTTGAGAGTCGACCAAGCAGTTGCCAAGCAGGACTTAGTCGGTGTATACTGAGAGAGAGAGAGAATGTGTCGTGTCTACTCGCTTGAGAAATAAACACCAAATCGACAACTTGCTTTCGATCATGTTGTGTCTAATGGGCCATGGATCCAAAGAATTCTAAGTCCCACCATGATGGGTTTTTTGGATTATATTCCATCAGAAGTAATTGCCCACCAATTCAAAAAGCCTCCCCCTTTCTATCTCTCTCTCTCTCTCTATTATATTATATTATATTATATCGAATTGTATTGTATTGTATATATGTATGGAGATTTTACTATATAACACAGAATTAAATTCATATACTCTTTACCTTTTATCTATCTGTGCAATAAAATATTACTTTAAGCATCTATCAACCTTCCAAATCCACCATCCCATGTTAAATTTTGATGTTCCAAGAGAATTCTGTAATGGGATTTCTAGTGAAGTAGAAAATGTCCCTTCTAGTAGTCACAATCATGCAAGTGCAGAAGATATTGTCACCAAAAAGAGTGTGTTTTCGGTGAGGCTTGGAAAATTTAGAAGCTTAAACAATGCAAGTTAAAGTGATGAAGTACATGGTGAGATTATTAAATGTACTTTAGATGCAAAGGAGGTGTTACTCCTTGGGTGCATTTCAATAAGTTGTTGCTGATTCAGACCTTCAAGTGGAACTCTCACATGGAAATGTTGGTGGTGAAGTGGGTGATGGTGGTCAAGAGAAAGAGAGGATTTCTAGTTGAAATAAAGTTGATAGCTTCTCTGTTTCCAAGATTTGGCTTTAGTCTAAGAAGTGCAAATCACCAAGTTGTTTAGATATAAATGTTATTGTTGCTTCTCCACTTAACGGGCTAAAATTGCCTTCATCACAGATAAGTCAAGCTATATGATTTGTTTATGTCAGCATCTTCTTGTATTTCAATCTGTTTGATCAATTAGTTGATAATCTACTAACAATTGCTTGCAGAAATCTGTTCTCCCCCCTCCCAATTTAATAGATGTTGGTTCCAAATAGAATGCCTAGAGAAAGCCTTTCTAGCAGACGTCGGTTATGTGCGAGAGTTATGTGCCATGGATGTCGCGCTGTCGGACTCTCTTTTGGAGAGTTCTTCCAATGTAATTCTCTCAATTTCTAATATTCGATATCAAGTTTTAGTTAAGTGATCTAACGTGTCAAACACAATATACTGAAATAATGTAAAGTATGCTTAAGTTATTTTATTGATCTCATTTGAATCACTTAGTTATGAAAAATTAATTTTTAATCTTCCAAACAAAGAAAACTGAAAGTCGTTTTCTTTTAAATCAAATTTTGGTTATTCAATTCAAATATTCAGAACACAAAACTATCTATTTGAATTAGGATAAAGGGTCGGGCAAAAGCTGGTTGCCCAAATTTTCCTAGTAAGCATTTCACATTCTCTTAAATTCAGAGTTTAAATTTAGTTAAATCAAATTACTAGGTAATTATATTTTGAATCTCTAAACGTTATAAAAAGGGATCTTTAATTGCTTGAGATCATGGTAGAATTGTGGTGACGATTTATCAAATATGAATTATGATCAAATTGAATATTTAATGAGTGTAAAGTGTAAACTTAAAACTAGTTTATAGATTAACTTTAAGAATATGTTCAAGCACACTACATAAATCTAGTATAACCAAAAAGTTTTAATGAGCGTAGCCATGTCAAGGGGAGAGGGAGAGGGGGAGAGAGAGAGAGAGCGCGCATGCAAAGGGCAAGAAATGAACCATACCTACTGTTCTGTCATAAAATGGGGATTTGACCATAGTTCCTGATCACTGTCTTAGCCTCGAGCTGGAGAGGGGATTTGACCATTGTTCCTAATCATTGTCTTTGCCTCGAAACGAGAGAGAGAGAGAGAGATTTTATAATTTTTTTTTATTATTGTTGATTTTATATTTATTAAAATATTATTTTTAAATTTTTATATAAAAATATTAAATTAATTTATATTTATTTTAAAAATTAATTATATATTATTTTAATTATTATTAAAACTAAAATTTGATTTTAAATATAAATGAATGACGTAGGAGAATCCGCATAAACTAAATCAATTTTTTTTTTTTCAATATATATATTATTATTATTATTATTATTTTGATATATATATTATTTTTTTTTCTTTTTTGATATTTGTCTTGATTTTAAATTTTAGGATAGATGGGTTAAATTATTGTTGTTGTATTATTAAGAAAAATGTACATGAGAGCTTTTTAAATTAATTAAAGAAGACCTTTACTTAAAACTCGGCCTTTCGGCTAAGATGAAAGGAAAATGGTGAATATGAATTATGGGCGAGGACGGGCTTTCACATGACATACATGGTGGAGCCTTAACTTAGGAAAGAACGGGCCGATTCTAATTGGGCCTTTGAGTGGCCCGTCTAACGTGGGATAATTTTGCGATCATGTTGCCTCCATTCCATGATCTCCTAGAGGTGATCATGTCCTCTACTAAGTAAAGGCTACGCATTGTTGTACTTGTCGAATTAGTATTCAAAATTATATTGTAATTAATTTGGTTTAAAATGTTATCACACTCTCTTTAGACTGAACTCTCCCAATGTAATAATAATAATAACAGTTTGGACCGAATTAGCTGAAATATAATTCCGAATACTTATCGGTAAGTTAAAAAAAATGTGTAACCCTTACTTAGTAGATGACATGATCACCTCTAGGAGAAAAGATACCTGAACCAAATGTGGAGCGAGTCATTTGAACAAAGAGAGGAAGCTGGAGGAGTGCAAATAAAGTTACAGGAAGGGAAGCTAGGAGAACAAGAGGCACGATGAACCATGCATAATGATGGCCGGCAACAATCCTTAGTGTTGCAGTGAAAGCTGTAACCATAGCTGCTATGGACACGAACAATGTAGCAAGTCCTAGAATCAATCTCGTTGGCAATGACCAAAGAAAATCATCCTCTGAGTACCGAGCAGTTAAGATGGACAAAAACATGAGCAGTGATGTGGATGATGAGAAGAGTGCTATAACATCTGACACCATAAATACCAGGAACGAGGTATTTTTTAAGAAGATAGGGACGCCGCTCTCTTGGTTGTTTCCTCCGGGAACTGTAAAAGCTGCGGCAAATGCCACTGTCGCAATGAGTGTAGTCACAACCATGCCTGATGTTGCAGTATCCTTCATCCACTTCTCCCCCTTTTCTAGCAAGTTCGTGTGCTCTTCTGTGAACAAGGCACGAGGAGTTTTCCCTTTGGAATTTGTCAATAATTTGCAAGAGGGATCCACAACATTTTCAACTGCCTATAACAAGTAAAATACCTCGAATAAGCTGACAAACTAGAGAAATCGCACCCTTCAATGAACAGGAGAAGATGAAATTTGTGGTTCGTCAGTAATTTATTGATGCAACCATATTTGTGCAATTATCAAATATGTTTAATGTTATTAATTACTTAATCCAATTAATCTTTAGTACATAATTAATGGTTGTCAAACAAAAACATCCGAAGTACCTTGAACCACTGAAGTTCTCGCTGCATTTGTAGAGCAGCACCAGAGACAGAATTAAGCTGGAAAGGAGGTGCTAATTTTGCTGCAAGGTGCAACATGTTGTTGCCCTTATCAACTCTAAAAGCCCCCAACACCCTCTTGTGTGCATTCAACCCATGTATCAGGTTGAAGATCTTCTCCTGGCGATTCTCAATGGCAATGTGAAATACACTTCTCCCATTGGCTAACAGCCACAATAGATCAGGGAAGTAACGAAAGCACTCGATCACAAGCTCCACTATTCCATTTTCCGTTGCAGTGCTTAAGATGTTTGCCTTCAAAAAGTATTCATATATCTCTGAACTGTCCATAGTTGAGATCTTGTCTAATATGAACTTCGTTAGTCTTATAGATCGGTTATGCTTTAATTTTATATTGTAAACATCCTTAATGAGAGGAACTGCCAATTCCAATTCAAACAAGTCATGAATGATTAAATCATGTTCCTTAATCAAAAAGCATTATCTAATGAAGGCTTACATACCATGTGCTGCAAAACTCCAAAATGGGTCTTTCATTCCCTTGCATACTACATTCATCATAAAATTGAACATTTGATCAAAAAGTTTGAATTGGTTTGCTCTAAAGTTTGATCTCATGTAATATGGTACCTGTAGCCATGCATGTGAATGGAAGAAGAATTAGCTTCTTTGCTTGTGTGTTGGCTGGATTTGGTGAGGGGTTCTCCATGTCTCCTCTGCCATGATATCGGGAGAAGTCTTTGTTCCGGTTGTTCAAACTAATGACTTCCCATAAACAATTTGCAGAGGAAAGTGTCAGGAGGTATGAATCAACTATCTTGTCCTCCAAAATTCTACAGATAAAATGGACTTAAAACACAAAAAAGGACTAACATGAGTATATGAGGTGCTGCCAGAAATTAACGTGAGTTGTGCTTGAAAATGCTGAAGGCCTCTGCGCCAACACATCGAGGGGTGTGACTTTATGTTCATCTCTACACAATGCTAGCTCTGGGTACTTCTGAAGTAGTTCAAGTGCCACATCTATACAAAGAAAGACTCATCATTATTCGCCATGGTACTAATTTCCAATAAGAATGTCAAAAGTGGACTCACCGTAGTGATCACTGGCGATTATGGTGTTCAACAACCAGCCACCTTTTTCACCGCTAAGGGGACTATTTGGTTCTTCCTTACGTGTTACAGAGCACAGAAATGAGAGTACATCTTTCGAACCAATTAAAGCAGCATCATGAATGGGCGCTCTGCCATTTTTATCCATTAGTTGAGTTAATTTTGGATTTCTGGACACCAAAGCCCTTGCAGCCTCAATGCAGCCAGCCATGGCAGCAAAGGTCAAAGCTGTTCGGCCATGAACATCGCGTAGCTCTAGGGCTTCAACAGACATTCTATTCATCATATTTATCACAAAACGAGCGTGCCCTGCACCAGCCGCAAGATGGAGAGCATTTTTCTGGAAGAATGTGATTTCTGCTGTCAATGCAGATTCATCACTATCAAAGATGGCTTTGGCTGTTTCCCAATCACCTCTCAAAGCAGCTTTGTATAGAGGAAGGTACTTATTCAGATTTTCTCTTGCTCGAGCTGCACAATCATTACTAAAAACTTATTTATGTTACGTGACAAAAGCTACTTGATATTGATAAAGCATCATCACTAGCTCACCTTGTCTTTGTGATGAAGCAGCCAACTGAACCGTTTCCTCATCGTCACTAGGACCTAGGGTATTAGCACGGGGAACAACAGTCCTTGGACGGTTGGGACTAGAATTTTCATCTTGCATGAGAGATTGCAACAGTAGAAACTGTAGGACTTCCTTTGGAATGGGGGGCATTCTGTGGTTGAATCTATTTGATAACCTTTGGAATGAAGGGCATTCTCTGGTTGATGGTATTTTTATAACAGAGGAAAAGAGAAAATAGTGGTGAATAAAGTGCTTATAAAATACTATTAAAAGAAGGGAATTGCTTGTGGATTTAGGCTTCAGAAAGAAAGAGTAACTTGTTCTTTAAGAAAATTATATATCCAAAGAGGGTGGAACCAATGTGAATGTGAGATATATGGACTGAAATTAGAGCATAAAGTGCTTGGATAAATTCTCAGTTGGTCCCGTTGTTTTGTAGATGGGAACACTTTATCTAAGCATCTGAATCTGCAAGACAGAAGAAACCAAAACCGCAAGCAATCCTCCGACCTTATTTTCATTAACAATATTGTTCCCAAAAATTATGGCAGTAAAAGCTTTTTGCACTAAACCAAGGACACAAGCCAGTAAATTGCACCAAGGACCCTGCAGTCATAGTTGTCATTGTTGGAAATTTTCAAAGTTTCCAAATATACATTTAATTTGAAAAGATAATCAAATTTGAAAAGTTAGTTATTATGAAAAGACACCAATTGATAGTCGATTATAACTTCCTATGATAGTTAATATAAAAAGACACCAATTAGGTTTGTTAATTATAACTTCCTCTAGGATTTCTATAACTATAAAAGGGTCATTGGACATTGATTTGCTGCAGAAATTCCTTTCCCAACACTTAGAAAATTCTGAATACACTCTTTGTTCTTTGAGTTTGATTCATTAAGTGTAAGTGCTATCAAACGATTTCTTCATTTTATCTTAAAGGGAATTCGTCCAAGTTGTTGCGCTATTAGTATAGGACGAATTTATTATAAAAGAAAGTGAATTTAATTCACGACTTGAAGTCAATTCAATCAAAAATTTTCTCAAATATATATAGCAACAATCTTTAGGCTAAATTCTCCTACACTTGAAATGACAAGTTTGTTGACAGGATTGGCTACCAACATTGTCAAATTGGATCCTTTTGATGGAGGAGATTTCATTCATTGTAAAAAAAGGCTCCATTTCCTCTTAGTCACCCTAAAAGTTGCCTATATCTTAACTACTCTAAAACCTACAAGATAAGATGATGAAGAAACACTTGAAGCAATAAGGGAGAAGCAACGTTGGTAGAATGATGATGAAATTTGCAGGGGTCATATCTTAAATGCAAAGAGTGATGGACTGTTAGACATTTATCATACCATCCCCATCGCAAAAGAACTTTGGGATAAATTGGATGTAAGTACATATAAGAAGATGCTACAAATAAGAAATTTCTTGTTTCTATTTTTAACAATTATAAAATGATAGATACAAGATCTATTATGGAACAATTTGCAGGAATTGAAAAACTTCTTAATCATTTCACACAATTTAATATGCACATGGATGAAACTATAATTGTGAATTCCATAATAGAAAAATTGTCCCCTTCTTGGAAAGACTTTAAAGAATAAAAGGAAGAGAATTCTCTTGAAAGTCTTGCTAAACATCTCCGAGTGGATGAGGAATTTTGTGTAGAGGAGAAAAAGGATTCTCAAATTTTTGAAGAAAACAAACACTCTTCAAATGTGCATATGATTGTAAAAGGACAATCGAACAAGTCTCAAAACAAGAAGAGTAAACAGCCCATGAATTAACAACACGGAAAGAATAAAAGGATGAGACGGAAATGTCTTTATTGTCATAAAGAAGGATATTATAAGTCCGAATGCAAATTGTTCAAGATGGCAAAGAAAGAGAAACAAGACTCTTCCAACAATGCAAGCAAAAAAACCATTTGTGAGGTTTTTAGGAATAAATTTATGGGGGGGGGACTTTGCTTGATGGGTTGATTCGGATGCAACTCGACATATATGCAAAAATAAAGAGTTCTTCAAATCTATGAAACCGGTTGAAAATGGAACCATAGTTTACATGGGAAATTTGACTACTGTACCGGTTATTGGTATTGGTGAAGTAGAGTCGAAATTTACTTCTGGCGATATTGTTACCTTGACCAATGTCTTTTATTTCCCAGAGGTTAGGAAGAACTTAGTATCAAGGTAGTTTGTTAAACAAGTTTGGTTTCAAACTTGTTTTTTGAGACTGATAAATTTGTACTATCTAAGGGGAGTTTATTTGTTGAAAAACGCTATCTGTGTAATGGAATGTTCAAATTGAATGTACTTGATATGAACCATGATAATAAAATGAATGTTTCTGTTTACATGTTTGAGGCTTCTACTTTATGGCATCAAAGATTAGGACATGTGAATTATAGAAAAATTCATGAAATGGTTAAATTGAATTTGTTGCCATATTTTGACAAAACATAAACTAAATATACAACTTGCATAAAAACAAAGATTATAAGACTATCTTTTCCTAAGACTGAAAGATCATCAAAATTTGTAGATCTTATACATAGTGATATTTGTGATTTACATAATACACCAACTTTAAGAAGCAAGATACATTTTGTGACATTCATTGATGATTGCACTAGATATTGTTATGTTTATTTGTTATATTCTAAGGATGAAGTCATGTTTAAATTTCGAGTATATAAATTTGAAATTGAGTTGAAATGTGAGTCATTTACTGCTCCTTACACACCTCAACAAAATAGTGTGGCAGAATATAAGAATTATGTTCTTATTGAAATGGTTAATTCAATACTATCAAATTCTGGTTTAAGTCAAATATTTTGAGGTTAAGCAGTACTTACTGCTTATCATATTTTAAATAGAGTTCTATACAAAAAAAATCGGTAACCCATATGAGCTTTGGAACAAAAGAAAGCCTAACTTGAGTTATCTTAACGTTTGGGGTTCACTACTAGAAAACAAAGTATTAGCGATGGAAGAATCCGTCGTTGAAAGTAAGGATTCCGTTGCTAAAGGAAATTAGCAACAGAAATTTCTCTCGCTAATTCCATCGCTGAAAATTTTATCAATAAAAATTAGCGACGAAAAAAATCCGTCGCCTATATTTCCGACGGATTTTTCCATCGTTGAAAAAATTCATCATTAATCCGTCAATAATTTCACAAATGCTCTTAACCTTTCATGATGGATTAACAATAGATTTTCTATCGCTAAAAAAATCCATCACTAATCATGTCAACATGAGTTATAAAATTACCGACGGATTTTTTGGTCGCTGAAAAAATCAGTCGCTAAAAGGTCAAGAGCAGTTGTGAAATTACCAACGGATTAGCGATGAATTTTTTCACGAACGAAAAAATCTGTTACTAATCCGTTGCTAATTGTCGATATGAATACTCAATTTTGTGACGGATTAGCGATGGATTTTTTAGCGACGGAAATATCCGTCGTTGATCCGTCACTGATTGTTGACTTCAGCACTCAATTTTGTAAGGGATGAGCGATGGATTAGTGATGGATATTTTCGTCGCTAATCTATCACTGATTGTCGACATGAGCACACAATTTTTTGTGGGATTAGAGATGGATTTTTTCAGCGACAAAAAAATCCGTCGCTAATTGCCACTATCCTGCACCACAACATTTCATTCAATTTAGTCCAATAAACCTATTAACCGGTAACTCAATCAAGCATTACTTCACAATTCAATTCAATCAACCTGTTAATCTATAACTCAATCAACCATTACATCACACTTCTCATATTACCATCCAAAACATAACTCCATAAAATCAAGTTACCAAGTAATTCAATTATATTAATTACATACAAAACATAACATCTCAAGTTACCGAGTACAGTGTATTCATTATATAACTCTATAAAATCAAGTACAATTCACAATATTGAGCACCATAAAAGTCAAATACATAAATCGTGAGTATCATAGAGATAGGGGATCAGAATCTAGTGAATCTAGGCCAGATGGTGGTTGTTGAATACCTAATTGTGCAAGAATGTCATGAATTTGTGTCTCCATTTGCCCTCTCACTTGTTCCAATATATAGCTTTGTATATTCACCAACATTTGATTTTTTTTATTTCATTCATTATTCTATCTACCTCTTCTTTAGTATACATCTGTTGAAAGAAAGGCATGCATGAAGATGAAGTGGCACCAGAGGAATTTGCTGTAAATATATCATCACCTCTCTCTCCAAAACCATACAAGCGTCCCTTCAATGGATCCCCAGTCACCTGACACCATGATCCCACATCAAACTCTGGCTGAGAAGTGCTATCTGAATTATATTTTTTCTTCAACCAATTGTTTGTACTTGCCCTACAACAATAAGACACCAATCGGCACTAACAAACATCGAGATATAAAAGAAATGTGAATTCACTGGCAATGTGCCAGTGCAACAATTCATGATCCACCATTTGGTCTATTAATTTAATATACGAATCGTAAATTAAGCAACTACAAAAAGGAGCCCAACTTTACAAACTATAGCCAAGCAGATTAAAGCAATAAAGAAACAAAAATTTGACAATGGTAAGAGAAAAGAAAAAAAAAGAGATGCCACAAATATGAAATTCAAGACCAACAACCACACAAAAATAAAATAATTTTAAAATTCTCACAAAATTTTTAGCAACTTATTCATCCGTACAGCAGTTTCAGACAAATAGCATTGCAATAGCAGAATTGCTAATGATTTGTTCGTGGTCTGCTATAGCAGTACAAATCATGCAAATATCATCTTGCAACTACATGAATGTAAAACAAGGTGGAGACATTATTAATAACCATGCAACATGGTAACTACATCATCGTCTGCAATGTACTAAGAGAAAGTAAAAGCAATGCCAACAACTTAAAAACAGAGAAAGTAAAAGCAGTGTACTAATTTAAAAGCACCAAACCCAACAAACCTAGTTCAATGAGTTCAAAAACTTTTGCCAAAAACCAATATAAGAGAAAGTAGGGAATCTAACAGAGTATATGCCAACAACTTAAAAACACCTTAACTACCTAGCTAGTTGGGTTCAGCTATACAAATCCTCTTTTTTGATTAAATTACATATGATCGGGGCTTAGCTCTTTGTTAGGTTCCAATTGATTGCAATACCCCATCTCCATATGATTAAATTACATATCATTAGCAACCTCCATCTCCATCTCTAGTGTAGCAATGTGCCAGTACAACATTAAAAAACATCCAGTGTAGCAATGTAAAAGCAATACAGCATGCAATGATTATGAATCTTCACAAACATACAGCTGCAATGGAACAGGCAAGACTATGAATCAAATGCAATAGAGATGTCTACTCTTGGAGTCTTGACTAAAATAATAAACTGTATCTACAACTGTTAGCTAAGAAGAAGCACTGCACTGGATATGATAATTGATCAAATATAGAAATGTTTATTCTTGACTAAGTAAAGAAACCCCTTAAGATCATGTAAAACCAATTCAAACTTAATTTCCCCTAAATGACCCTGCATCTATGATGTAGCAAGCATTTGATGAGAGTTACATAGGGCTGATGCAGGCAAATCTTATGTCATGCACACATGGCACCAAATATTAAACAAATACAACTAAGAATGAGGATATTTTAGGAAAAAAATATCGTGGGAACCATTCCTTAAGAGAACAAAATCATAACAAAGAACACAATTAAAGCAGAGACAATACTCAAGAATCCAATGTCCACCATTTGGTCAACAAATTGTCTTAAACTTATTGATTCTGATTTCTTGTCAACAAATTGTCCCTTTCCTTTTTCACACTAGTGAGTGCGATTGAAGAGTTCGAGTTAGGAAACTGCGTGGCTAGATTCTTCAGACTGAATATAATAAAAATTATTAATAATTTTACCAATATAAAAATTATCAATACAATTTGTAAAGAAGAAATAAATACAAACCATTCTCTTCATGTTTGTAGCAAACGGGATTGAACCGGATGCATGCTTTGTGATCTCTTTCTTTCTCCGTATTCCGATTTTGCTTGGCAGCATTTGACTTCTATTGCTACTTTGGTGTGCTTTAGTGATTAACAATTAATTCTTCCCATACAACATTTTCAAATACTCAGGGGGATGACCTTTGGTTTTGGCTATATTTGTCGTACCAACGGCTTCATTACTTCCTTCCTTGTTGTCGCAAACATATCAGAATATCTCCTTGTGCATAAAGCTTTCCAGGTATCAAATGTGTTTGTTCGTCTTGCTATGTGAATTTTTGCTGCACATAAATACCATTAGTAATCAATTGCAAACAAATCAATTTGTTGAATATAAATGAAGAAGAAAAGAAACAAATGATTGAAGTTACTTGAGTCCTAAAATGAATGCATATGCCCTAACTAGATATATGTATGTGCAGAAGAATAGCTGCAGTAGTTTATGTATGTGCAACAATCTATGTGTGTGAAGAAGGCTAGCTACAATCAAAAGGCTACCTGCAGATCTTTGCTGCAGCAGTCAGAGAGTTGAGGCTAGCTACAATCAGAACTTGTGCAGATCAGAAATTGAGGCTACAATTAGAAATTAAGGGTAGCTACAATAATCAGAAATTGTACAGATTGTTAGCATATTGACTGTGAAACAACTTGGCCGCTGCAACTCAAAATTAGTTCATTTTCTGTCATGTTATCAATCCAAATTGAATAAACTACATCTGACAGCTGGGGCTAACTCTAAAATACATTATCTAATTGATCCAATGATTAATTCCAATTTATTTATTTATATGTTTTAAGGAAGGGAAAATGAGAGTAAAAAAAATAAAGAAAGTTAAAAAAAAAGTGTAACAGGAAAAAGAGAGAGAGAGAGAGAGAGTTAAAAAAAAAAAGAATAAAGAAAGTTAAAAAAATGTAGGATATTGAGTAAGGATGTATCAATGTTGAGAAAAAAATCAGAGTTTGGATGATCTTGTTCTTGATCTCTCTCTCTCTCTCTCTCTCTCTCTCTCTCTCTCTCTCTTTCTTCCTTCGGTTACCATACATAGCCCATGGTTCCACCGTTCGGCTACATCCTTTTATTCATTCTTTCGATTCCCTTGTACACTAAAAGTCTGCAGGCTCCTATTCTAGTAGAGAGCACATACGGACTCAAGACTTGACTTAATACAGAGGAGAAACTTCTCTAGTATATCTAAAGAAAAGATAAATACAAATAACAAATTCTATTTTTTATCCAATCCTTTCCGGTTCTACCGTGTATTGCACTATAGAACCACACCTGCCATTTTGGTGGGCTTTTTTTTTTTTTTAAAATTATTATTTGTGTTTTTTTATTCTTTTATTCTTTTTTTATTCTTTTCTTTTGTTTTATTCATTTTTTTTTTTTGTTCTTTTACTCCATTTTATTTTTTTTTCTTTTAAGAAGTGGAGTTGTTTTTCTGTTTTTATTTATTTTTATTTTTTTATTTTTAAGAAGTGAGAGTTGGATTAAATGGGCTGCTTTTTTATTTTTTATTTGTTTATATTTTTATATTTTTTTTTCAAAGTGACATTTTTTTGATTATATGAATTAATTCCATTTAAAATCTTTACATAAATTAATTGAAAAAAGAAAAAACAGAAGGAAAAAAATCAAAAGGTGCGGTCTACCATGTGTGCGGGAGAGACAAAAGAACAAAAAAGAACAAAAAAAAGAACAAAAAAGGAAAAAAAAAAACCAAAAGGACAAAAAAAAAAATTAAAGAACAAAAAAAATTAAAAAACAATCCCACTAACATGGCAGGCACGGTTCCACCGTGCATTTGCATGTTGGAACCGCACCTGCCATGTTGGTGGGCCCTTTTTATTATCATTCTTTTGTTTTTTTTTTTTGGTTCCTTTTATTCTTTTATTTTTTGTTCCTTTTTTTGTTCTTTTGTTACTTTGTGGTGTATATAATAGTGTTGATCTATAATAATCAAATTGTGTCTTTTGTGAATTGGTGGTGCAGCCGAGAAAAGTTTGGAAAAGTTCAAGCTAGGTTGTGGTGGGAGGAAAACCATATGATGTATAGTAAAATACAAAATTTTTTTGGCCAATTTAGTCAATCCAGTAGGCAACCAATCTAGTCAAATAATTAGTATATAAACACTAACCTGAAATTAACATATAAACACTATAATGCTAATTGTTTATATGTTTATATGTTTTTATTTTTTACTTTTCAAAGTGATATTTTTTGATTATATGAATTAATTTCATTTAAAATGTTTATATGAATTAATTAAAACAAGAAAATACAAAAGGAAAAAAAAAACAAAATGGTGCGGCCTACCAAGTGTGCGGGAGAGACAAAAGAACAAAAAAAAAAAACAAAAACAAAAGAACAAAAAAGGAAAAAAAATAAAACAAAAGAATAAGAAAAAAAATAAAACAATTAAAAAAAACAAAAGAAAAACAAACCAAAACAATTAAAAAACACAAAAAAACAAAACAATTAAGAACACAAAAGGGAAAAAAAAAACAATTAAAAAACAATCCCACCAACATGGCAGGCGTGGTTCTACCACGCAAATGCCCTGTGGAACCATGCCTGCCGGAACCGCGCCTACCATGTTGGTGGGCCTTTTTTATTATCATTCTTTTGTTTTTTTTTTTAATCTTTTGTTTTTTTTTTTTCCTTTTTTTGTATTTTGTTCTTTTTTTTTTTAAGGGCAGACTTGACGTAATGGTGGAATCTCTCCATTCTGTCCTGGAGGTCTGGGGTTCGAATCACCCTCCTTGTAAAAAAAGCAAGGGGAGGGCTACTTAGCTATTCCCTTGCCCAGAGCCCACAATGTGGGAGTTTCGGTACTGGGTACGCCCCTTTTTTTTTCTTTTTTTTTTTAATTACCTTGTGATATACATAATAGTGTTGAACTATAATAACCTAATTGTGTCTTTTGTGAATTGGTGGTGCAACCGAGAAAAGTTTGGAGAAGTTCAAGCTAGGTTATGGTGGGAGGAGAACCATATGATGTGTAGTAAAATACAAATTTTTTTTGGCCAATTTAGTCAATCCAATAGCCAACCAATCTAGTCAAAGGATTAACATATAAACACTAACTTGAAATTAACATATAAACACTATAATGCTAATTGAGTGCAAGTAAAAGAATTAACATATAAACACTAACCTGAAATTGCTCCCAAAGCTCATGTTTGGTCTCCTTTGGCACCATGCGCCAAGTAGGCCATGCCCCATAAGACGTCCCTTAATGTTCTCAGTAATAGAACAAACAATCGTAAGATTAACAAAACTATTTTTTAAGAAAATATTGATTTAATATTAATTTTATACATAAAATGACGTAAACAAATGAATATAAAATTTAAATAAATACTTGTCTTACGTGTGATTAGCTACTTCAATAAATGTTATACTTGCTAAATTGACTAGCATCTCAGTTCCACTGTTTGGGCCTCTACTTTGAGTGGAAGAGAAACCCACATTAGCCTCAACATCAGCATCGAGAACTTCATGTTGAACAATGGTCTCCGGGGTATCACCTCTCATTGCCTCTCCAAGAGCTTTGCTCAAACCTAGATCCTCTTCTTTGTACCATATCTATTTATCTAAAATAGATTTGTTAAGACAAATTGAATAACAAAAAATAGAGATAAAATCCTGATATGACCTCCTAAATATTTAATATTTGAAGTTCTAGACAAATTTTAAATGAGATAATCAAATAAATGAAACAAAACTAAATAAATACAAATATCATTAAGAAACAAATACATCATAAAATCATTAAGAAATAAAAACATTATAAAATCATTAAGAAATAAATAAACTATAAAATCCAAAACACACAAAAACATTAGTCTTTGCCATAAAATCAAAACCTACAAATATATAAGTCAAACAAATATCTAATCAGTTCATGTCATCATCACCACCATCAAAATCAAATTTTTCATTTTGCTCTGTTTTTGAAGAATCAAACTCTTTTTCTTCTTCTTCTTCTTCAACATCTATTGACAAATCAAAGCGGTTGTCTTCTTCTTGGGGTACTTCACTTGGATTTACCTTTTCCATATCACCAACAATTAGAATTCTAGAATCATCAAATTCAGTTGTATGGTTAACAACTATAGGAATTGATGATTCATGTTCTTGATAAAAAGCTTTCAACTACAATCGGAAGCGTAACACCATCATTAGTTGACCCTCGAGCCTTAGTTTTACATGCAACCCATCATTCACTTCGCTCTCTCTTCTTAGAAGGGTATGATGTGTAGTAAACTTGTTGTGATTGTGTTGCCAACACAAAAGACTTATTATAATGCAATCTTGATTTATGATTAAGTTCAACAAGATTGTGATGAGGGTGCATCCTAACTTCTTTTTCAGTATCATGCCAAATGCACTTAAATAACACTAGCCTGTTACGAATTCCAAAGTACTCCAATTCTATGATATCAATCAACATGCCATAAAAATCACGTTCAAAATCATTGTAACTACTCCCTTTCACACATACACCGCTATTCATTGTAGATTTATCCTATCCATACTCGTGCATGTGAAACTTGAAACTGTTAACAAAATATCCCTTATAGCATTTCATTGAGCGTGATGGTCCTTGTCATATATCCTTTACATTTTTATTTACAAAATTTCTCTCATCTGTTACCTATTAATAAAAGAAAGGAATACAATATGTTTAGATAAAATAATGATATACATATACTTTGAAATTAGTCAATACTTGTAAAGAAAATGCTCTACTTACAAATTTCCTCAACCAACTTTCAAACTCTTGTTCACGTTTTTTTTTTCTCTAGTTGCTCATCTGTAATATTTGAATTTTGTTGTCTAACAACATTATCAAATATACTACTCAAAACAACGATGTAACACGTCATTAACTTTTTAATTCCAATTGATGTAAAAAGTAATCGGCTATCAAGATTATTACTCTATAAATTTATTGAACTTAATACAATTCAATAACACATACATCACTACAGCATTGTATTCTAATTTAGAGAGAAATCTCTAATGAAATTCTCCAATTGCTCAACCAGAGAGAGAAAATATTGATAATCTCCCCATAGATTAAACAGCTCCCCTATCATCATTTCAAGGAACTCAGTTCAACTTTGTTTCAACACGCGGTTCAAAATAAAAGGAACAAAATGTTGAAATCTCTTTAATAATATAGTCCTCACATATGCAACCTTCAATGCATGCTCGATTCCGCACTTTCTTCTTTAATCGAAACAAACACCTAAAAATTAATTCACTTTAATTATAAAATGAATAAATAATATCAATTAAATAGTTCTTGACATTACCTCTCAAATGAATACATCCATCTGTATTGAACGGGTCCTCCCACCTTGGTTTCATAAATTAAGTGAACAGGCAAATGCTCCATACTATCAAAGAATGACAAGGGTAAGATTTTCTCAAGTTTACATAGCGTATCAACTATATTTCTCTCCAATAACTCCATATGCTTAATATACAACTCAATCGCATATAAGTCTCTAAAGAAATTATTGAGTTCTATTAAAGCATCCCAAATAGTATTAGATACAAGGTCATGGAAGGCAATAGGGATCAATCTCTGCATAAAGATACGACAATCATAACTTTTCATCTCATAAAATTTGTATTCCTCCAATCTCACACACCGAGCCAAGTTTGAAGCATATCCATTAGGAAACCTCAAAATTTTTACCCAATGACATGCATCTAATATTTGATCTTTATTTAATGTGTATGAGGCTTTTGGCTTCCAAATCTTCCCATTCATTTCTTTTAATTCTAATTCAGGGTAATTGCAATACAATCCCAAATCAAGTCTCGCCTTAACATTATCCTTGGTTTTTCCTTTAACGTCCATAACATTGTTAAAGACATTATCAAATATATTTTTCTCAATATGCATCACATCCAAGTTATGATGAATAAGAAGTGTTTTCTAATAAGGCAACTTCCAAAATATTTTTTTTTTCACGTAGTTGTATTTAACCCTAAAACCTTAAATAGTCTGTTTACCGCATTTTCTACCGAAAATAATATCAAGAAGACAAGATACTCGATAAAGTATCTCTTTCCCAGATAGTCGAGGGGGAAGCTCATCAATCTCAACTTTTCCTTTATGAAATTTATACCTTTGCTTCTGATATGGATGATTAATAAGAAGAAATTGACGATGGCAATCAAAAAAAGTCTTTCGACCATTAGCAAGAACAAAAGACTTTGTGTGCTCCATGCAATAAGGGCAGGCTAACATTCCATGAGTACTCCATCCAGACAATATCGCATAAGCAGGAAAGTCACTTATTGTCCATAGAAGTGTTGCTCTCATTTAAAAGTTTTGCTTTCTTGAAATATCATAAGTGTAAACATCTTCAATCCATAACATTTTCAATTCTTCAATCAAAGGTCTCAAAAAGACATCAATATGCTTATTCTGATTTTTTGGGATTGGGATAATCAGACTCAAAAAAATGAAAGGCTGCTTCATACATATAGAAGAAGACAAATTATGCACAGTGATAAATACTGGTCAACAAGAGTAAGGAATGGTTGACTGACCAAAAGGTTTAAATCCATCTGTGCATAACCCTAAGCGTGCATTTTGAGATTCAGAGGCAAAGGATGGATGAGTGCAATCAAAATGCTCCCATGCTCCACTATAGGCCGGGGTGTAACAACTTTATCATCACCATGTTGATTTCTAGCATACCATGTCATGTGCTCTGATGTAGCTCTTGACATGTAAAGCCTTTGAAGTCTTGGTGTTAGAGACAAGTATCGTAACACCTTATTTGGTACTTTCTTTCATCTTATACAACCTACATTTCTTATTTTATATTGAGGATAACCATATACCACACACTCGATCTTATCCCGATTTTCTTAATGATATAACATGCAATGAATTTCACAAATATCAATCTTTTCATATCCAAGTCCAAGTTTTTTCAACAGTTTCTTTGGTCTGTAGAAATTGCATGTCAACTTTGAATCTTCGGGTAACATAGTTTGTATAATCTCATTGATACAATCATAACATGCTTTACTCATATTGAACTCTAACTTGCAATTTAACAATTGTGATACAGCTGACAACGTTGTTTGCTTTTTGCACCCATTCCATAATGGTTCTTCAACATTTTTCAACAACTCATAAAACAATGTCACATCTGGATTAGGTGGCTCAGTATTGTTAACATTCATATGATCATAACTGTAACTCCAATCAAATTGAGGGTCTAAGGAATCCACAACCATGGATCTATATAGTATTTCTACATCCTCTCTATGTCTGGATGATTATCCTTTAATTGATTATCTATTTCTCACTTCTCCATAAGAAACCCATACAGTGTAACCATTAACAAACCCTCTTGAGAACAAGTGTACCGTGACATCATCTTGATTACAAAATTTATGATTCTGACAGTTATAACAAGGACATCTAATCTTCAATCCATCCATGAACTCATGTTGAGAACATGCAAAATTTAAGAACTTATTAACACTTTGACAAATTCATCTGTCAAGTATCCATTTGCTAAGCAACGATACATCCAACTATGATCAATGGACCCCATTTTGAAGTACAAACTGCATATGAAATAATAAATGTAGTATATAAACAAGAGGTTTGAGACAAAAGAAAACAAGAGAGAATAGAAACCAACATCATCATGTGAGGAAATTTTAATAAGATATAATGGTTTTGTTAAGAATCAATATAGCCAACTTTATAGGTTTCTAATCCCTATTAGTATGAAATTTCTCTTTTCAGGCCTCCCATACATTCTCCAGAAGGACTAGTGCAAAAAAAAATAAAAGAGAGAGAGAGAGACACACACACACACACATAGACACACAACATGCTTCATAGGACAACTTAAAACCAATTTTCAATCCCCATATAATATATAAAAAGGCACAATATGCTTCAGAGGGTCCAAGCAAGATCCACTAATAAAATATAAATAAGCAAGCAAACTTTTATATCTAACATAAATTTTGGCAGTGAAATAGACCAAAACAAGATTTTGTATAAGCCACATACCTTTTCACGTAGAAAGTCAGGAACTAAAACATAAACCTCAAAATAGTCCACCTGCAAAAATAATGCACTATTGGTTAATTTAAAATAATGGGCTTAAACAAGGTCCCTATGGCTCAAACATATAGGGCAAGTGGCACAATTAGGGGATGGAAACCACCTTCCCACTCTGCATCCATCAAAAATAAGAAAAGTCAAATTGTACCTAAATAGCTCAGTCCCTTGTGGTTTGAATCCAGTGTATTCCTTTGTTCCAACAATTACTATAAGATCCGGATAAATGTCTTTGCTGGAGTATGCCTTATTTCATATGTTATATATAAAACCAGACTTGTAGATTGCTGCCTTGTAGGTTTTTCAGTTATTCATAGAATTTGCTCCGATTCGTAAACATTGGAGTATGGGAGGCTCTTGACATGATCAATCCAGCTAGTTATCAACGAATCCGAACTAGCAAGCTTGGAGAGCATATCAACTTTGGCATTTTCAGACCAGGGTATTTGTTGTACCTCGACTGTATTGAACTTGTTCATCGTCTTAGAGCTTGGAGAGGTGCTTTACCATGATTGGTTCTTTGGTCTCATATGTTCTCTCAATTTGTTTGACCACAAGCTAGCTGTCGGTGAAGATGCAGATGTCCTTGGCTCCCAACTATCCCGCGATCCATACTTCTACTAGAAGTGCCTCGTATTCGACTTGATTGTTGGTAGTTTAGAAGTCGAAGTGGAGTGCATACTCCGTTTTGAAGTTACTAAGACTTATTAGGGTACGACCAGCGCCGCTCCCTAATGAATTAGAAGATCCATTTACGTGTAAGATCCAAGGAGATAATGGTGTTCACCCAGATAGCGGTTGGTAGTCTGTGGAGCCGAACTGGGGAAAGTACATTTGAGGATAAAATCTGCTAGGGTTTGGCCCTTGATAGTGGGTCTTGATTGGTATTTAGTGTCTAATTTGTCGAGTTCTATGCTTCATTTAATAAGTCAATCGGAAATGTCTCTTTTTTCAGAATCTGGCTCAAAGGCTAGTTGTCAGCACCACAATGGTATGTGCCTAGAAGTACGGTCTGAGGTGCCAAGCAATTATGATGAGGACAAAAGCCACCTTCTCTATGGGTTTGTAATTAATTTCGGCTTCGTGGAGTACTCAGTTACGTAGTACACCGACTTTTGCATTCCATTACCATGTCTTATGAGTACTGAGCAAAGGGCACGATTAGAAATAGACAAGTAAAGATAGAGTTTCTCACCTGGTACAGGTCGAGAAAGCAGAGGGGGTGAGGAAAGATACTTCTTGAGCCGGTCGAAGGCAATCTAACATGCTGGTGTCCATTCAAACTTTTGGACTTTTTGAGGGCATCAAAGAAAGGCTTATACTTTTCACCGGCTTTTGACATGAATCGGTTTAGGGCTGCGATCCATCCTATAAGGCGTTGCAATTCCTTTGGTGTTTTGGGCGGCGCCATGTCTAATATTACTTGGACCTTATCTGGATTGGCCTTGATTTCCCGATGGGTAATCATGAATCCCTAAAACTTGCCTGATAGGATGTTGAAAGTGCATTTGGCGTGGTTTAGCTTCATATTGTAGCATTCCAGCGTCTGAAATGTTTCTTCAAGGTCTGTTATATGGCCTTCTAGACTAGTGCTTTTGACCAGCATGTTATCTATATAGGTTTGAATATTTCTGCCAAGTTGTTCGCTGAAAACCTTGTTGACTAATCGTTAGAAGGTTGCTCCCGCATTCTTTAAACCAAAAGGCATGACTTCATAACAATAGGTACTGAACTCAAAAATAAAGCTAATTTTTTCTTCGTCTTTTGTGGTCTTGCGTATTTGATTATAACCGGAATAAAAATCCATAAAGTTTAGAAGTTCATGGCCCGACGAATTGTCTATGAGCTGGTCGATGTTAGGAAACAAATAGTTGTCCTCAAGGCATGCCTTGTAGAGATCTATCAAATCGATGTATATTCTCCACTTGCCATTCGTCTTTTTGACCATGACTACATTGTCCGGCCATTTGGGGTAATTCACTTCTGTTATGAAGTTTGCCGCTAGGAGCTTCAGGACCTCCTCTTGTATTACTTGTTGACTATCTATCACAAAGTTTCTCTTCTTTTGCTTTACTGGCTTATGACTTGGATCCACTATCAGTTGATGGACAATCATTGAGGAGTGAATTCCCTACATGTTCTCGGGAGACCATGCAAAGACATTTGAGTGATGGCACAAGAAATCGGTGATGTCTTTGCAGTAGACCATCGACAAGTGGGCACCTATTTTAATGGTTTGACCAGGTGTATCAGTGATAGGGATTTGACTACCTCCTCGCCTGGCTTAGGTCTTACAATCTGCTCGATGTCATCTCTGAATTCCATGGTGTCTATTGAGAAACTGATATTCTCTTCTTCCAGTGAGGGAACGACCAAAGGTTTAGGGTCACAACTGAGGGTCCCGATACCAAAAGAAGTTCTAAACTTGACTTTCATGTGTTAGCTCGGTAAGGCTTCTAGGTTGTCCAAGCTAGGTCAGCCTAATATGGCATTGTAGAGATATGGAAGTTTAACCACATTAAAAGTGGTTGTAGTAGCGGCGTGAATGGGAGGTGTGGCGTGAATGGGAAGTGTTCCCAAGATCATAAGAAGTTCAATGGCACCATCGTGGAAGATCCATTCGTCAAAAAGTCCTTTCAAGGGGCCGCTGCTGGGTTATAGATGCGATGACATGAGATCCATTAGTTGAAGAGCATCTCAGTAAAGGATATCACAGTCTATTCCTTAGTTGAGGAGGACTCTCTTCATCGAGTATTGGCCTATTCTGGCAGTAATAACCAGTAGGTTGTCTCGATGGGGATCAACCCCTCCAAATCTTTGTCGTTGAAATTGATAGGAGGTCTTTGCCTTTTTGATAGGTTGATTGATAAGGAACAAGTTGAATTCAGGACGTGAAGCACGTTTAGAGGAAAGATCAGTCTATTCCCACATACGACACCAAATTGATGAAGATGGGTTTACTTCAAAAGATCTGCTCTGTTGACTTGATTGTGGAATTGTGATGAGAGAGAGGTCTGAGTCTTCAAAGGAAGTGAGACCTACAAAAGCCGCCGGAGGGTGTTCTGACGAAAGAGACTCCAATACTCAAGTCAGCAAGAGCAGTTTGAGAAATAGAGAAATAGACTGAGAGTCGTATGAAAGCCCTATACTGCCTACTTGTGATAGGTGTGGAGTTCCCAAGAACGTATCTAGCTAGTCGCCTATTCTGAATATATAGTGTACGCAAGTTCTGTATGCGTTTTAGGATGTAAAAACCCTAGTTCCTTATGTGTGTAGATTACTGAGAATCTAAGAGATTACTGGAATGATAATCGGAGATTTCTAAGGAATCCTGACTCCTGGTGATAAAGGTAAGTTTGAGTTGCTGCAAGGATTTCTTGGCTTATCTAGTGTATTTGCCGAGATTGGCTTCCTCATTGAGAGTTGGGAGGAGTCTTACCTGATTAAGGAAAATGTGAATTCGTCGAAGATTTACTTCATTGCTGGGTAAACTCAAGTGGGACTTATCACGTAGTGGAGCGGGTCACTTTTATAGTAGTAGTACGTATTTAGTGAAGAAGGAATAGGTATGAATCCTGTCAACCAAGGACCGGAGTAGCCGAAGAGCCGAGGATCACCTAACTTGCCGAGGAGGTAAAACCGAGAAGATCAAGGCTATTTATGCCTACGTGCTCGACCAAGAAAGCACTTAATCCAGGGACTGTATAGCCGTGGTTCCACTACTGGGCTCTACACCCCACTGGACCACTGGATTTTGACCTTGTGATGATGGGCTTTTAGACCATGTATTGTCAATAAGGATAGTGTATTTACAAAGGAAGAATTCCTTTCATTTCTATCTTTTCTCATTTGAGGTTTGCCATTCTCTAATATCAAAGATAAAAAGAAAAAAAAAAGTACATGAAAAGTTTTAAAATTAATTAAAGAAGACCTTTATTTAATGTAGGGAAAATACTGGATACGAATTATGGGCGGGGACGGGCATTTGCATGACGTACATGGCTGAGCCTTAGGAAAGAATGGGCCGATTCTAATTCGGCCTTGGAGTGGCCCGTCTAACTTGGGATAATTTAGTAGTCATTTTACCTCCATTCCAGCGTATGACATGATCACCTCTAGGAGAAAAGATCCCTGAACCAAATGTGGAGCGGGTCATTTGAACAAAGAGAGGAAGCTGGAGGAGTGCAAATAAAGTTACAGGAAGGGAAGCAAGGAGAACAAGAGGCACGATGAACCATGCATAATGATGGCTTGTAACAATCCTTAGTGTTGCGGTGAAAGCTGTAACCATAGCTGCTATGGACACGAACAATGTAGCAAGTCCTAGAATCAATCTCGTCGGCAATGACCAAAGAAAATCATCCTCTGAATACCGAGCAGTTAATATGGACAAAAACATGAGCAGTGATGTGGATGATGAGAAGAGTGCTATAACATCTGACACCATAAATACCATGAACGAGGTATTTTTTAAGAAGATGGGGACGCCACTGTCTTGGTTGTTTCCGCCGGGAACTGTAAAAGCTGCGGCGAATGCCACTGTTGCAATGAGTGTGGTCACAACCATGCATGATGTTGCAGTATCCTTCATCCACTTCTCCCCCTTTTCTAGCAAGTTCGCATGCTCGTCTGTGAACAAGGCACGAGGAGTTTTCCCTTTTGAATTCGTCAATAATTTGCAAGAGGGATCCACGACATTTTCAACTGCCTAAAACGAATAAAACACCTTAAATAAGCTGCATCCTTCAAAGAACAGCAATTATCAAACATATTTAATGTTGTTAATTACTGAATCCAATTAATCTTTAGTACATAATTAATGGTTGTCGAACAAAAATATCTAAAGTACCTTGAACCACTGAAGTTCTCGTTGCATTTGTAGAGCAGCACCAGAGACAGAATTAAGCTGGAAAGGAGGTGCTAATTTTGCTGCAAGGTGCAACATGGTGTTGCCCTTATCAACTCTAAAAGCTGCCAACACCTTCTTATGTGCACTCAACCCATGTATCAGGTTGAAGATCTTCTCCTGGCGATTCTCAATGGCAATGTGAAATATACTTCTCCCATTGGCTAACAGCCACAATAGATCAGGGAAGTAACGAATGCACTCGATCACAAGCTCTACTATTCCATTTTCCGTTGCTTCGCTTAAGATGTGTGCCTTCAAAAAGTACTCATATATCTCTGAACTGTCCATAGTTGAGATCTTGTCTAATATGAACTGCGTTAGTCTTATAGACTGGTTATGCTTTAATTTTATAGGGTAAACATCCTTAATGAGAGGAACTGCCAATTCCAATTCAAACAAGTCATGAATGATTAAATCATGTTCCTTAATCAAAAATCATTATCTAATGAAGGCTTACATACCATGTGCTGCAAAACTCCAAAATGGGTCTTTCATTCTCTTGTACACTACATTCATCATAAAATTGAACGTTTGATCAAAAAGTTTGAACTGGTTTGCTCTAAAGTTTGATCTCATGTAATATTGTACCTGTAACCATGCTTGCGAATGGAAGAAGAATTAGCTTCTTTGCATGTGTGTTGGCTGGATTTGGTGAGGGATTCTCCATGTCTCCTCTGCCATGATATCGGGAGAAGTCTTTGTTCCGGTTGTTCAAACTAATGACTTCCCATAAACAATTTGCAAAGGAAAGTGTCAAGAGCTATAAATCAACTATACTGTCCTCCAAAATTCTACAGATAAAATGGACTTAAAACACAGAAAGGACTAACATGAGTATATGAGGTGCTGCCAGAAATTAAGGTGAGCTGCGCTTGAAAATGCTGAAGGCCTTTGCGCCAACACATCTAGGGGTGTGATTTTATTTTCATCTCTACACAATGCTAGCTCCGGGTACTTCTGAAGTAGTTCAAGTGCCACATCTATACAAAGAAAGACGCATCATTATTCGCCATGGTACTAATTTCCAATAAGAATGTCAAAAGTAGACTCACCGTAGTGATCGCTGGCGATTATGTTGTTCAACAACCTGCCACCTTTTTCACCGCTAAGGGGACTATTTGGTTCTTCATTACGTGTTACAGAGCACAGATATGAGAGTACATCTTTCGAACCAATTAAAGCAGCATCAAGAATGGGCGCTCTGCCATTTTTATCCATTAGTTGAGTTAATTTTGGATTTCTGGACACCATAGCCCTTGCAGCCTCAATGCAGCCAGCCATGGCAGCAAAGGTCAAAGCTGTTCGGCCATGAACATCGCATAGCTCTAGGGCTTCAACAGACATTCTATTCATCATATTTATCACAAAACGAGCGTGCCCTGCACCAGCTGCAAGATGGAGAGCATTTTCCTGGAAGAATGTGATTTCTGCTGTCAATGCAGATTCATCACTATCAAAGATGGCTTTGGCTGTTTCCCAATCACCTCTCAGAGCAGCTTTGTATAGAGGAAGGTACTTATTCAGATTTTCTCTTGCTCGAGCTGCACAATCATTACTAAAAACTTATTTATGTTACATGACAAAAACTACTTGATATTGATAAAGCATCATCACTAGCTCACCTTGTCTTTCTGATTGCTGAACTGGATCTGGACCGACATCAGGACCTAGTGTATTATCACGGGGAACAACAATCCTTGGATGGTTGGGATTAGAATTTTGATCTTGCATAAGAGATTGCAACAGTAGAAACTGTAGCACTTCCTTTGGAATGGGGGGAGGCATTCTGTGGTTAAATCTATTTGATAACCTTTGGAATGAGGGGCATTCTGTGGCATGATATTTTTATAACAGAGGAAAAGAGAAAAAAATGGTGAATTAAGTGCTTATCAAATACTTGGAAAAGAGGAGAATTGCTTGTGTACGCAGGCTTGAGAAAGAAAAAGAGTAACTTGCTCATTAAGAAAATTACATATGCAAAGAGGGTAAAACCAATGTGAGATACATGAACTGAAAGCAGAGCATAAAGTGCTTGGATATATTCTCAGATGCTTCCGTTGATATGTAGATAGGACACTTTATCTAAGCATCTGAATCTGCAAAACAGCAGAAACCAAAACGGCAAGCGATCCTCCGTCCTTATTTTAAAAATCGAGCTTACACTTCTTTCATTAACTATAGTGTACCAAAAAATGGGGCAGTAAAAACTTTTTGCACTAGACCAACGACACAAGTTAGTAAATTGCATGTTTAACTCTTACGATCAAATATGCCCGACCCTGCAGTCATATTTGTCTTGAGATCATTAGTTGTTTTCTTTTGTATTGTGGTTTTTAGGTCTTATTATTGATGGGGTTATGATACCCACAGCGACGGTTTCCATTGGATGGCCAAGGCTTGTCTTGCCCACCATTTTGGTCACAGGGATGGTTGAGATTCTGTCGCAGATGTATTGAACCTTTCAGCAGTTTAAATCTTGCAATACCATGCCATAAGAAAACATTCATTTGCCCACTCCAACTCCTCAACATGGCAAGTGCATTCTTCTGCTAATAGAAACAAGGTAAATTTCTTCGGTTGCAGCCTTTGTCCGATTGATGCATGAACTCCCTAAATGCTTCTTTGTTTTGGCTTTTTAAAGGGTAAGGATAACGAGGCTCAAGTGTCTAATGGTCTGAAAACTGCTGGACTTCATCCTTGTTTTGATCTTGTCTCTCCTTCCATTAAAAGGTGCAGAAAGGACTAGTATCCCTGCTCTATACCTAGAGGTGCTTGAGGGCATACACTGCTAGGTGACCCCTTCACAATATCAACAGCGCTAGGATAGCTTAATGGCCCGACCATGAACTGCAAGTGGAAAGGACTAACCGCGCACCTTGAATGAGTTTCGAAGTCCGCTTTGTTCTAAATGGTAGGCAAAAGGATTTCTCGTTATGATATATGGAAGCCAAACTCTTTAAGGTCAAGTCACAATGAGATATAACCCAACCACAAACAGTTCATTGTTTGAAGTAACTTCCATAAGGTCAAATCCTTTAACATAGAGACAGCCAAAAAGTTCCCTACCCTCGAGAAGACCAAAATGAACCTCCTTAAGAGACCAACACACTAAAATGGAAAAGAAGGGGTTGAAGTACATTTCATAATCCAAATCCCATATGCTTAGAGAGACAAACCAATGTGCCCTCCGATTTTCTACTTACACTTATCAGCCGCACCCAGGTTGCACTGTTTTGCAGTCTCCTCTGCACGTGTTGTCCTTAGCATTGGGAAGGCAAGAGACTCTTTCCCTCGGGGACCCTTTGTTTTTTGGGCTTCTGCCTCCTTCACCCCAAAACAAAAAGGGAAATACATACTCTCGTCTTTTAGTTTTAATATGCATGACCATGATGTGTGGTGTGAAAATGAACACATTCCGAACAAGCCACTTAAAGATTGACCCCAGTCCTTTTTCTGGGCATGGTTAATAAATTTTGCAATACAGCCATTGGCCGTTTGAACGATCAATAGTTTATTTATTCATTGACTTTGTTATGAACTAGACATTGATTCCACGGTTACATGGAGCTTGGTGCAACTCTTGGTCAAATAATTAAAAATAAATTAATTTATTTCACTAAATATTAGTATAGAGTAAATAGGATCATCTCTAGAGAGAACGATAAATTTACTTCTTTTAAGAAAATAAAAATATGAGATTTAGAAAATTAACTAAATTAATAAATTAAAAATAAAGAACTCAAAATTAAATAATAAATAAATAAAAACTAATGAAAAATCAATTTTTCTAGTCAAATGAATTATTTCCACCTTGATGTACTCGATTGATTATTGATACAAAAATTACTCAACATCATGCAAATAAATTAGTTATAACCGTTAAATACCACAAAACGACAAATCTCTCTTTATTTCATCGATAATCAAGATACCACCATTAATTACTTCCCTAATTGAAAAACAACACAAAAAACTCTCATTGGATTTAGTGTTTTGATAGTTTTAAAATCTAGAGAGACTCAATTTTAATTAATAAATTTCAAACTGAATTTATTTAAATTAAATTATCTAATCTCTTAGTATTAATTAAATAACTTGTGAAACCATAAAACTATATCAATCACTACGTTATTAAAGATAAACAAATCTTGTTGTTTTTAAATGGTTGTAAACTATTCTAGAGTTATCAAATATAGGTCTCTATTCAATGATTTTAAAACAATCATAAACATTAGGGTATGGAAATTAAATAAATATTTACAAAATATTGAGTTAATAACCTTAATTAGATCTCACAATCTTCATTCACCAAGGTTTCAATACCTGTTAACTAGAAAATAAAATTAAAATAAAAACATAGAAAATAAAGAACTCACGAATGGAAGGAAATCTTGCTAGAACTCAAAGGTTGCTCTTAAGAAAATAAAGTTATAGGAAAAGAATAAAATGACCCTCCAAGAAAACATGACTGCTACTAAGAAGAATAAGTCTCCCAGAAGGAATGATGGCCGCCTGCTCAAGGACATGGGGCTACTACCCCTTCTTGGGCTGCCTCCTCTCTTTTACACAATGAAATATTCCTATATATATAGGAGTGGTAACCTTATTTTCAAGAAAAAAAATTTTCTAAAAGATGAAACTTTTGAAAATTGAATTTCTAAAATTTATCCTTAAATATTAGAAATAAATCAATGGTTTTGAAAAATTTCAAAATTTCTAATTTTGACTTTTTTTCCTTTCTTTTTCTTTATAAGTCTCCTCCATTATTCCTATTATATCAATCATCATAAACACACAATTAGTGTAATATTCATTTAAAAATAAAACAAAATAAATCATAATTATTACACAAATTTATATTCTATCAAATTTCCTCACACCTAGATGATACTTGTCCTCAAACTTTTCTAACTCAAATAAAATTAAAACTATTGAAATCAATATATTTTTCTTTTGAACTGCTAAGCCAACATATACTATAAGAGTCAAACTAGAAAAATAATCAAAATAACAAATATTTCACAATATTTCGTACGAGAACAATCATTACAAATTCCAACAGCTCTTAATGAAATCAAAATTGTAAGATTCAATATTATTCTCCAATGGTTCACTCAAATTGACTCAAATTGGGGTGTAGCATGTCAATAGCACTCAGGTCAACACATTGGAATTGGTATTATCATATATTTGTAAATATATCAAATTTTCACCACTTAAAAATTTAAATTTCATATATCAATTTAAAGGTCTTTTATTTGGTTATAATGGAGATAGGGTTAAGGGTAGGATAAAAGGATATATCAAGAGTTTAAAATATGCCAAAAAAATATGCAACTAACCATATAATTTTTTTACAATAACAAGTTTACCCCGCACAAATAGCACACCAAAAATAAATAATTTTGTCACACACACGTGCTCAACATAGCCCACAGTCAAAAGCACTCAAACTTTTTCTCTACGATCCATGACTAAAATGAAATAATCAGAGATGCGGTATTTTTTTCTTTCTTTTTTTTCTCTTTTTTTTCTTTTTTCACTGCTTCTTCTTCTTTTTTTTTTTTTTTTTTGTTCTCCTTTTAATAAAAAAAAAAATCAGCACAAAAGATGAAAAAAATCAAACTTTTTCCTTCTGTTTTTCATGTGTAGCAAATATTATCATCAAATCTCTAATTAATACATGTCTTATGAGACAATCATATAACTAATATCATGCAATTAATTATATCTATCTTTGGTACAAGAGTTAAAACGCAAGCCAAAAATAAAAGTTTTGTTATTATAATGAGGGGTTATAAAGAAAGAAAAGATTTCAAACTCAACTTGGTTCATTAAGAGGATCATAAAAGTAGGGTAGAGATTTTTACGAAAATTAAAATGGGGTAAATCTTAATTGACTTTATCACTTCAATGCATGAAATCCTAAATATGATCTCGAAACGCATAATATTGTAAGTTCTAGAATAACCAATCACTTATTAAGAAAAACAATCCCGAACATAAAGAGTGAATTTGCTCGCTTTATGTTCAAAACCTCACTTTTAAATAGGGTTTGTGTCAAATTTTACATGTTTATCATTAAAAAAAACTATTAAAAATATGAATAGACATTACAAATACAAAAACTATTAATACAAGTCATTTTTCATAGATTTTTAACCAACCAAATAACACATATCAATTTTGAAGGTTCAAAATTTTGTTATTTTTCTCTTTTTTTGTTTTTTTTAACTAAAATAAAACAAAGCTTAATCTGTTGTAAAAAAATAAACATATCACTAAAAACAAAAACATGAAATATTCTCTCACAGCTAAATCATATATTGTCCCCAATATATGTAAAGTGAGAGAGAAAAAATAAAAATAAAAATAAATAACTATTATATCAAATAAAAATAAAAATAAAAAAACACAATGAGAACAAAACTTCTCTATGGTGGAGTGGTGAATGGATGGGCAAATCCAATAAATTTTGAAGAAAAAAAGTTTTGGTGGCAGCAATAAACCCATTCTTAGGGCATGAGCACGCCCTAACTCACGTAAATCTCTGGTCACTTAAAACCATTAACAAAACTGAATAGCAATGAAAGCTTGTTAAGGTATGAGCACGTCTTAATAGAAGAGCACTTCTGGTCATAAATTTTTTCAATATTTATTCACCTAAAATAAATCAAAATCAAATCAAATAAATATGAAATAAAAATCATAAAAGAAAATATTAGGTTCTCTTCCAACAAAAACCTTTGTTTAGTGTCTTTGGCTTAATATTGTCTCCTCATTTCAACATCATTCAAAGACCGATCCGATTCATTTAGACTTCAACTTACCTGGCATGAATTTCAATTTTGAATTAAAGTGGAGGACTTTATGGCCTACCATGAATTGTTTCTAGTGTAAGAGTTTATCATCAAGAAATTTGTCACATTGTGTAACCTTATCTATCACATTTTTCTTAAAAACAAAATCAAATTCATCTTGTACAAAATTATCATAAACAATGAAATCTATCATGTTATCATGAAAAATAGACTTAAATTAATTTGGATATTTCATGATATCAAAAATATTAAAAGTAACAACTTTACTATCAAATTCAAGAGTTAAAATATCCAAATTTGCATCAATTTTTCTCTTGACTGTTTTAATGAATGGTTTTTACACTTGTTTTATTGCTTCCAAAAGATGAATGTTGAATTCTTCTTTTGGCAAAATTTTGAAAATTTCTTTCTCTTCCTCTTCTTTATTTGGTTGTGCCAACCTGCCAAAAAAATGTAGTGGAATCAAAATTTTTATCTTGAAAGTGTCTGACTCGTTACTTATCTCCTTGGTTTGCTCGATTTCCTTATTTTCTTCGACTTTTGATAAATTGTCTTGCACTTCTTTTGATGATTTTTCCAATTGGCTCATGGTTGCCATCAATTGTGGCACATGATTCTCCAAATTCTGGATCCTGTGTCTCGTCTCTTATTGAAATCATTGGCTTTTTTGTTGAAATCATTGGGTTTTCTATTGAATTAATAGAGTGTTGTTAACCAAACTTTTAATAATCTCTTCAAGAGACCTACCTTGTTTCAAAGAGAGTTATTGAGACTGAAATTGTGGTCGGTGTTATGGTCATTGTTGGAACCTTTGTTACCAATTTCCAAAAGTGAAGTTTGGTTGATTCCTCCATCATTGGTTTAAGATGTTCAAAAATTGGTCATCATAAAGAATGAGACATTTATCGGTTGGATGACCTATCTCTAAACAAATTCTATAAGTTTGTACCGGTTGCCTTTGCCCTACAACAAATTTTTCCACAAGAATTGTCAATGCATTTAATTTTTGATCAATGGAAGAAAAACTTACCTCATTGACCTTTTTTGGAATATCTTATCATATTCCAAATTGTTGGGGAGTTTCAATATCAAAGAAATGTTCATTAACATTAAAGGATAATAACTCCCTTAAAGTCTTTTGGACAGTTATATTTTCTTCAAATACTTTTTTTCTATGTCACCGTCAAATTCAAAAAAGTTCACTATAAGGGTTAGTCTTGAAAATAACGAAAAAAACAAAAGCTTAAAATAAGTAAATTACTTAACACCGTTTCCCGGCAACGGCGCCAAAATTTGGTGTGTCGTTAAATAACCAAAAATAAATTAACATATTTCACTAAATACTAGTATAGAGAGAATAGGGTCATTTTCACATAGAACAGTGGATTTACTTCTTTTAAGAAAATAAAAATAAAAACAATGAGGTTTGGAAAATTAACTAAACTAATAAACTAAAAATAAAGAACTCAAAATTAAATAATAAATAAATAAATTATAATGAAAAATCAATTTTTCTAGTCAAATGAATTATTCCAACCTTGATGTATTCGATTGATCATTAATGCAAAAATTACTCAACATCATGCAAATAAATTGGTTATAGCCATTAAGTACCACGAAATGACCAATCTCTCATTATTTCGTCGGTAATCAAAACATCACATTAATTACTTCCCTAATCGAAAGACAACTTAAGAAACTCTCATTGGATTTAGTATTTCAACAACTTTAAGATATAAAAGGACCCAATTTTAATTAATAAATTTCAAACTGAATTTATTAAAATTAGATTATCTAATCTCTTGATATTAATTAAATAACTTGCGAAACCATAAAACTATATCAATCACCACGTTATTAAAAATAAATAAACATTGTCGTTTTTAAATGGTTGTAAACTATTCTAGAATTATTAAATATAGACCTCTATTCAATAAAATTAAAACAATCATAAATATTAGGGTATGAAGATTAAATAAATATTTACAAACTATTGAGTTAATAATTTTATTTAAATATCACAATTTTCATTCATCAAAGTTTTAATATACTTTAACTAGAAAATAAAATTAAATGAAAACATAGGAAAGAAAGAACTCACGAACGGAAGGAAATTTTATTGGAATTAAAAGGCTACTCTTAAGAAAATAAAGTTACAGGAAAAGAATAAAATGTCTCTACAAGAAAACATGACTGCTACAAAGAAGAATAAGTCTCCTAGAAGGAATGATGACCGCCTGCTCATGGACATGGGGCTGCTGCCCCTTCTTGGGCCGCCTCCTCTCTTTTACACAATGAAACATTTCTCTATGTATAAGAGTAGTAATATTATTTTTAAGAAGAAAAATTTGTTAAAAGATAAAATTTTTGAAAGTTAAATTTTTAAAATTTATTTTTAAATATTATAAATAAATCAATGATTTTTAAAATTTTTAAAACTTTTAATTTTGACTTATTTTTTTTCTTTTTTTCTTCATAAGTCACATGCATTGATTTTATTATATCAATTATCATAAAACACACAATTAATATAATATTTATTTAAAAATAAAATAAAATAAAATAAATCATAATTATTATACTAATTTATGTTACTTTGTCGTTGATCCAAGCCAAGATGTTAGGCAAGTTGGGCATGGAATTGTATTATGGAACTTGAAAAATAAGCTGCCTTCTTCGAGCTTAGGGAGGTGGCTATACAACTCCACGAGTACAAGAAGCCATGCCCATGTAAAAACATATTTTTGCCCTCTTTCACTTTCTGTCTTAACATGTTATACTTCACTTTTTTGTCCTATTTTATAAATTATTTAAGAAAATAAATCATAGATGAGTAGCTTGCAGACGTAACTAGGTTATGTGAATAATCTTCCTCGTTTGACTTGACATCTTACGTTAGCCCCATCATATTTACATGGAAATTTCCCCATTGGAGTTTGATGTTTGTCACAAGTGTCAAGAAAAAGGGTTCAAAAACCCTAAAACAAGGTTGATTGTTTTCACAAACCCACCAATGTCACACTCACAAACCCTTTTTTGCTACACTTTGCTTTATTACAAAAAACAAGAAACAATTGAAAATTAATTTACCCTGATGCTAAACCCACTCCCATTCTTTCCTTAATAATAATTTATATTTAAAAAAGAAAAAAGAAAAATGAAAATTGGAATAGATAATTATGGCGTCAAAGTCCTAGAGCGCGCACCGCACGTAGAGGCGCATTTTAGCAGGGATCAGAATAGCCGAAACCATTTCGGCGAGGTTTTCACGAGAAAATCGGCGTTTTTTTGTCAAAATCCATAGAAGATTCCGCTGATATTGAGATTGAAGCGTATCGTGACGAGAAATCGCGAAACAGGGAATCGTCCCATTCCTGGGAATTCTCATCGCCGTCGTTCATGAAATTACCGCTCCGCCCGCGGCCCTCATCGAAATTCATAGCGTAACTCAAAGGGTCGTATTGGAAATTCGCATGCCGATTGTTGCTTCGATTCAGATGAAATCGGCGAATAAACGTCTTCCACCGCGGTCCGGCGACGATCTCCGACCACTCCCTGATCTTCTTGATGGCTTTGACTGGCTTAGCCCACCACGTGTCTTCGTTGTCAGCCGTTGTTGATATTTTCTGCCACCATATGATTGAACTTGATGGTATGCAGAAGCAACAACTTCTTTTGGAAAAATATTCACCACTCGATTCTCTCTCCAGATGTGTTGATTCCGGGTCTTCACTTGCCATATTTGGTGGGTATCTCAAAAGCCCAACCGGGTCTCTCTCTCTCTCTCTTCCTCTCGAATTTGGCGATGGGGTTTTGTTTTAGATAGGCGTTACATATTTGGGAAAATTAAGGGTATTTTGGGAATGAATTGAACAGTTGAGCCGTCGTAGGATGATATCATCGTTTTGATAAAATCGTAGGAATTGAGATGCCTTGCAGGCTTTCATTAGTATTAAAAAATTGTGAAATTTATGGTGATAGGGTCCAAAGCTTAGGTGTTAAATTGACATAAGAATAATCATGGAATCTTAAATAGAGAAATATCCTCATCCCACACCCACCCTGATTTTTTTTCCCCCTTCCATTCCCCTAGTAAGCGGGACCCATATTTCGGCTGAACAAATACAACAAACACTTGCTTGGACTACTTGGGTGTCCAATTTTTTTTTCTTTTTTTGGGTTGGTTCTTTTAATTATTGCCCCCATTTTTTTTATATAACAATATGCAATCACATAATATGAATCGAGAAAAAAAGAGTAAAAATGAAAAATACTCTACTATTTGAGTTATCCTCGAAGAATATATATATATTTTTTGGTACACAGTAAAACTCGAATTCAAAATTATTATAAAAAAAAAAAAAATGGTGTCATTTAAACTGAAATTCATCAGCTCCTAAGCAACATTACTTACATTTGATGATTTCTCTTTAACGTGTTTGAATTAATTTTCCATCGATATTTATATGAATCAATCAAAATATGTCAATAATTTTATCAAGAATTGTTTCCTAAAATGTCACAAAATATTTGTTTGTTCAAACATTTGTAATCTAATCGGGGATAAGATTCCGTGGATATAACTTTACTCCTCAAATAGAGTAGAAAGAGTTGCAAATTTTTGCACCAAAAGAGCTGTGAAAAAGAGAAAATCACTTATCCAATTTTTGAACTTTTTCATGAAATTCACGATTAAATCCATGGAGATTAAGTGTCAAAATTTTTAGAAGTGTAACAAATTAGTTAATCTATCACTAACACCACCAAGCACCACGTTGACCGTTGATTATTAAGCTGAAATGACGTGATGTCTAAGATGAAATTGTCATGTAGATTAATTGCTGACGTGGGAGGTTCCACGTCAGCACAGTCAACACAGAAATGCCATGTAGATGAATTGCTGACGTGACACGTACCACTTCGGTGAAGTTGGTCCAACTTTGAAACATTGTTTGTTGACATGGCACCTTCCATTTCAGCATTTTGGTTAGTTTTTTCCACATCATAGTTTGGATAGACAGAAATAGAGAGAAAAAGAGAGAGTTTCAGAGAGAGAGAGAGAGAGAGAGAGACGGAGTTTAAGAGAGAGTTTCAAAAACTCAGAAATGAAGTTTAGATCTTGGTCCAACTTTCAGAAAAACTTCAATTCATTCTGCATTCCAACTCTGTATTCCAACTCAAAATGAAGTTTTAATGGTTCAAAATTGGTGGGTTAAAAAATTATGATGGTAAGGATTTGAGACTGCAACAAGATCTCTAGTCACATATGCCATGGATGTTCTGAAATCCATTGAAAAACCAAAAAAATGGACCAAATTCTGAGTGTTAAGAAAAAGAAAATGACATTTTAAATGGAATTAGGGCTCACCATTCTTTAATTGAGAGCAAACAAGAAACTTCTGTGGCAAATCGCCGGGGGGGGCACGAATTTCACTAAAAGAAGAGCAAATGGCGGTGAAGTAGGCATTTTAGCGGCATTTCTGGGTTTTTGTGTTTCTTCTTCCTAAACTATCTCCATCTTCCTCATCACCACAACTTAGTTTTCTATCATCAATTTCGTGTTTCTCTCACTCAAGAGGCACCACCTTAACATCACCGCACACCGTCACCATCGACCATCACCAGTAAGTCCAATTTTTCCAAATTAATGTCTTGACTCTCTCATTATTCTTCCTCTAAACCTCGATTAAAGCTCAAATTCATGTTTCCGATCCCCGAACACTTACCAATTTCTGGGAAAAAGAAGAGAAAGAAGAGAGTTGTGGTGCAAGAGAAACTTGGGTTGAGAAATCACATTTACCAGTTTGGACTTGAGGAAAAAGCATAAAGAAACAAGTTTTATTGAAGTAACTTGGGTTGCTTTACATAAGTGGTTTTTGATGGCATAAGTGACTTGGTTATCATGTGATTGAATATTTTGATGTTAATGAGAGAGATTTTAGAAAGAGAGAGCAAGAAGGGAGTGATGGGTTTGTAGCCTTTTAGGGCAAATTCTGTCTAGCCTTCGATCATCTTCTCTCCTCGGTGAGAGGGAAGCTCAACAAGGATTGTTGCTCGCAGCTGAGGGCCTTTCTCCGCCCACTGGAGGCGAAGGTGAAGGCGAAGGCGGAGAAAGGTCACCGTGACATGGCAGGTGCCACGCTAGCATTTTTTATCCAAGTGTGATGCCAGATTATCAATTGAAAAGTCCACTTCAAACTCTACGTCATTCAAGATCAACAATCAATGGCCAACGTGGCGCCATTAGTGATGAAAAGAATAATTTATCACAATATTCAAAGTTCAAATATTCAATAATTGCATTTTGAACTTAATTGTGAATTTGGTGCAAAATTTAGTAAGTGGACAAATAATTTTCTTGCTGTAAAAATGACATGGAATTAGTGACACGTTTAAGCAGTGGGATAACTTGGTCAAAGATCATGGAATATTTTGTGCCTTGGGAAAGGAATGGCCTAACAGTAACATGGTGTGGACACGGGGGATAACCAAACTAGGGTAGGCATGATACCAGACAAGAGCCTTTGGAGACCAACTGGAACAATTTGCGTCCTTTTGTGGGGTTGGGGGGTGTTTTGTCTGGAATGGCCTAACAGTAACATGGTGTGGACACGGGGGATAACCAAACTAGGGTAGGCATGATACCAGACAAGAGCCTTTGGAGGCCAACTGGAACAATTTGCGTCCTTTTGTGGGGTTGGGGGGTGTTTTGTTTCTGTCTGATCCAATCCATAATAACTTCTCCTTTCCATGTGAAATTGACTCATGCTTGTTCGTTGTACTCGGAAGGAATTAGGTATCCACCTCTCTCCCTGATTTTCACGACTCCTGTCTTTGGATTATCTGAGATCCTACGCCTCTTCACTTTACTTCCTTGATCTCTCTCTCTCTTATTTTTTATTTTTTTTTTGAATTAGTGCATTACCTAATATTTAAAATTTCACTATGATTAATCTAGATTGAACCACTATCAATTTCTCATTCAGAGGGACTCTCCTAATATCATTTTTATTAATATCAAAACTCGATCGTTTTTATCATTATCAAGAGTCGAACTCGAACACTTGATCTGAGATTTTAATAACAACGAATCTCCTCTCCCCCCCCCCCCCAATCGGCAACATTGATCCTTTCACTTCTTTACTACCTGAAATCTCAGCTCTTTAAAGGACCTTTCCTCCCTCAACTGAAACTTCTACGTTGTTTTCTCAAATAAGGTCAAATTTAGGAGACCTCAACATGAAGAAAGGGATTTGGGGAGCAGCATGAAAGGTGTTACTAATGATGTTATGCCTACTGGCTTTGCAACCTAATGGCATTCCATTCAAGTCTCCCCATCTCCTTGTATAAGGACCAAAAATGGTCCATTAAAAAGTCGAGATTTCAGAAATACAACCCTCCTACTTGACCTAGAGGACAAAATATAACAAAATTAGGCGCAGCTTTAGATATAGTAACAAAAATGCTTTCATGTATGTATGTATATATACCTAAATCCCTTGGCCCTCAGAAGTGGCAAGCAAATGTCCAAACAAAAGGTCTTCAAATCTATCTATTCACCAAAACAATAGCTCTTGAGAGACAGATTTCCTTTTATCAGAAGATGCACAAAGGCACTTCTGAGTTCGGTTGTGCACTGGTGTTGTATAAAAGGCCTATCAGGGCCAAAGCCTTGACTCCTAACATGATCATTTATGCTTTTGGATGAGCATTCCGAAATTCAAATTCTCAACCCCCCCCCCCCAAAAAAAAAACACACAGACACAAAATTTGACACAATTTCCAGAAATACATGCATTGAGAAAAGTTATTCATGTAATCAATGTCGAAATCCTGATGAACAAGCTTGCATGAACAAACTGCTAAAAACTAAACACCAAGGGGATCGAACCACTGTTGAGAGAATGTTTGCACCTTGCAGCCAATCTCTCAACTCATGCCCACACTCACCAAAGGAAGCAATCTTTCATAATCTTCCATTAACCTCGTCCAAGATGAACATGACCTTACAAGGACTAGACCATCGGAAAATGCTGTGTCACCACAGAAGTTCACCAATTTGTCCCACCCTGCATTTTAGAGAAATGGTTTCATACCTTGTTTTTCTCAACAGAACATACTTCCAATGGACTTTTGCAGGGCAATATCTAGCATTTTCCATAACAAATTACACAAAGTCACTGGCAAGTACACCCCCTCCCTCAGGTCACTAGAATCCCCCCACCAAGTTGACTACCAAATAGCATTGATGGGACGTATTCTAAAGCTTAGTCCAAAAGAGTCGATTCTCAAAGAGCTCACGAACAAGGGGCCTGTCGACCAATATCTAGCGACTGGAACAACGATCTGCCGAAGGGCCGCAGCCGCCCCGACCAAGTTATTGAAGGGCCTTAGCCGCCCGGGACTACCAAACGATAGGACCTCAGCACTGGTCAACCGATCGACTGAAGGGTCTTAATCGTCCGAATCTACCGAACGATAATGCTTTAGTCCTCCCGATTAACTAATCGTGACCCATCAAACGGAGATAGTCACACCGATCAGCCAAACGAATGTCAGCCCTACAACCGGGCGAGTCTCAAAAGACCCGTTATCGATCGAACGACCGAACGAGTAACAACATTCCTACCGATTGGGAAAGAAATGTCAAAACTTCCTTCATTTCAGCCTCCTATTTCGTTACAGCAATTCCAGAATTTTTCAGATGAGAAAAACATCTCTCCTGAAGAAGAAAGCCTTCCCGATATAATAGGATCGTGATCAATTCACAATATTAGCTTCCAAGATTCCCGGATCAGTTCGATAACCAAAGTAGAGTGGAAGCCCCTCAGCGGCGCACAAGTCTCATAGGTATAAAAGCTCTCAAAACTCTCGACATCAGGTACGCTCTCTAGGCCTAACACAGGGACATATTGAACACAGGAAACCACATTCCCTCTACTCTCAGTCTATTTCTTTCAAACAAAAACCGCTCCTTCTGATTTGAACGTCGGAGTCTTCCCGCCGAAACACCCTCTAGCGATTTTTACAGATGAATCCGCCCATTGACGGCTAACGTTCTAGTCAACAAGAAGTCGATATCTGGAGAGCCATAACCCACCTCCAGCACAATCTCATACTTGGTATCGATCACGATGAACAAGGCCACCAAAATCCCATTCCAAAAATGACTAATAATCATGGGATTAATATCATCAACACAATAAACAACAACAACAACAACAACTTAAAAGACTTCTATCCCAAAATTGGGATAGACCGTGACAGATAATGAAGTCAAAAAATAATAATAATAATAAATAAAAAAGAAAAAGAAAAAAAGAATACCAAAATAGGTACTAACATTGATAGAAAGCTCATCTTCATTGTACATAGCTAGGTTTCATACACTAAGGCTATTGCATCATTGTCTTCACCTACAAAGATCATACAATCAGCTATTTGCACAAAACCTAAGAGTAATAGAAAGCTAACACGGTACTAATATCGCGATCAGGGAATTCACATACACTGAAAATCCTTAACCTTATGACTATCGCTTACATTGCAAGAGCTTCACCGATTTGCCCACCATGAACACGAACAAAAACATCACCAGCAACATCTAATTTCCCCGAATCCAGTGCAATTGCTCCAAAAATCGCCCGAAAAGCACCGCAGACAACAGTGGGAACAGAGGAGTTGGTTTTTGGAGAAACCCTAACCACCTTCTCTAGCCCCAACCGCATTGCATCGACAGCACACGACGATTCCACATTAGAAATCTCTGATATCCTATCGTTGAGATCTTTCCCAGACATGTCTACGTTCTTGTCGAGGCATTGGAGAGAGAATGAAGTTGAAATTAGGGTTTCACCGAAAATACCCAATGCTATGTTGTTCGCTCTGGAGAATGATGAGTGGGTCATTGCGCGACGAAGAAGACCGATGTTCTGGAATTTGTATCTGCAGAGAGAGAGATGTTAGAGAGAGAGAGACAGAGAGAGAGAGAGAGAGTAAATGTTTAGCATTAGGGTTTACCCAATTTGGGTTTGGAGAGTTTCGAGAGCGGTTGAAAAAGGAGATGAGGAGGGTTTGATTCTGATGATGAAGTGATCTTGATTTACAGTTTGTGCCTGTGAAAATGAAGGGTTTAGTGAGGTGGAGTTAAAAAAATTTAGGGTTTTACAAAGATAAGGGTATATAGAAATTTGGAAGGTCTTGAACTTACCCGAGAGAAATTTGGGATTTCATTCCCGATGAGGAAAATGAAGACGATAATCCGGATTCCGGCGGGACGCATTTCGCGGCGCTTCGCTCGTCTGTATCTCCGGTTCCGTGGGCGAGTTGAACGGGAAGTAGTGAAGTGAAAAGGAATGCATAGTGATAAAGCGATATTTTTATATTTATTTATTTATTTGTGACACATAACAAATTAGTCAAAATTAAATAAACAAAATTTTTTAAAAATTATTTTAGTTTGATCTCAAAAATACTTTCCTTAATTTAAATTTATTTTTTGAAAACTTTTAATTTTTTTATTGATTTAGATGGCTACTTGTAAGTTATCCACTTCCAAGTATTTTCTCTTTTAATCTTTTAAAAAAAATTATCTATTTATTTTTTATGATTATATTGAATTTTATACGATCTCAACTGATATATTTCTGTTAGGATTCAAACCCTAATTTAACTATAATAATATATTGAACCTTAATATTAAATTTAGGTGTCGATCGTTAAAGAGGAGGGAGAAAATCTACTTTGGTCCCTTGATTGACAAAAGTTTTACGCTCATTAACAATCCATTGCAACCCTCTTACTATACCCAAATTTAAGATCAATAGTATTAAAAAAACATAATAGAGTTCAAATCGAGATTTAACTAATAAAAATATATTTTGTCAAATAAAATCTAAGATTTAGCTCTTGATAATACAATTAAAAAGTTCAAATTTGTATCAAGATTTGCTTAGTGTATTTGTTATATGAGATTTTATTTAGCTTAACTAGATAAAATAGAATTTATAAATAAAAGAACATGACCATGCTTCCAAGTTTTGCAAGTATATCATCAAAATTAGATATGCTCAAAATTCCAAACCAAAATAAAATCGTATTGGAGTCGGATGATTCTGATTTGATGAAAAGAACAATCGTAAATGAATGTTCTAATTTGCATTCCCTTCAAGTTTGGTTTCAATTTTAAAATTGTTCTGGTCTAATCCGATTTAAATTTACCTTTTATAAGTTTTACAATTTTTAAAAATTTTTCCTAGTTCGGTTCAAGATCTTTAAAATTTTCGATTTCGATTTTAAAAATTAGAAATCAAAATTAAATTAATTATTTTGTGATTTCGGTTCTAAAAACAAATCAAAATCATTTTTAAAATTTCAATTTAGTTTTATAAAAATTGGTTTGAATTCTATTCTTGCTCGCGTCTGGTCAAAATGTATAACTAGGAGATCAAAAAGAACATAGATTTGCTAGCCTAATCGGTGGATAGATTAGGCCATAACTTAACACCATGTTGGATTGTTGTTGCGACAACAATATACCTTAGCAATTAGGTAAAAACTATGGCTTTCTATGTATAGAAAGAGATACAAGAAACTTCCCAACTTCGCTAATATTTTTATACTATTGATTTATTAGCAACTTGACTATGATATATCTTGTTAAAAAGTAATTTAAGAGTTAAAAAAAAAAAGAGCACCACATGTTCCAATGAATTTTTTTTGAGTACTTAATTAACAAATATTCAGAATCATATTTCGATTAATTCAATTTAAATTGTTATCAGACTCTTTTAAAGATAACGCTTTTAGCGTAATTATTTTTATTTTTAAATTTTAAATTCAAATTTTAATTAAATGATCTATCACCCTTCCCACTAGATCAATTATTCATGTGTTATAATGAATTAATTTGGCTAGAGCTATACCAATGACTCCAATATATATATATCAAATATAAATATATTTTTATAAAATCAGCATAGACTATATTATCTGAGTTTAAATTTTATTTATCTGTTTACCAATTCAAATTAACTTATCAATTTTATTGCCTTAACTTTCTTTGTTAAAATTCATTTTCTTTATCAAATACTCCTAAATTAATTTTGTTTCATCTACTTTAAAACTAAAGAAAATAGTAATGAAATTTCTTATTAAATAGACCAAAGAGAAAGATTTGCTATACCATATTTATACAATCATACTCAATTTAAATTGAGATTTGCCATGATTAAAAAAGGTAAGGCCTTAAGGGTTCTTATTACATATTAGTTAATTATTTATGGAAAAAGATTTCTATTTTTAGAATAAATATTTGTTTTTCAGTTAAAAAATAATATAAATACAATAATATAAAATGAAATATTGGATACGTATAGAGAGAACAGAAAAAGAGAAGAAGACGCAAGGCGAGGACCCTCAATGGCATTCAGCTGCCCAGTCAAACAACCTCATCTTCAACTTCACAAACCAGGAAAGCAAAGGATTCCAATCTACAGACACATCACGCTTCAACTCTCCCAAATCTAGAGAGAGAGAGAGAGAGAGAGAGAGATGCCGGGTCCAGGTCCACACATGATGTACACATTAAGCACAGGCATAGCACTCACAACTCTTTCAAATGGCAAATTCAGTCCACACCATTCTCTCACTTACTCTATCAACGCCTTCTTCGGCCCCGACATCGGCTCTTTCACTGAATGGCTTACTCTCACTCTTGGGTTTGCTCAATCTTTGGGGTCTGCTGTACATGATGTTGTTCACAACCCCTTCTACTTTGTCCTTCTCCTAGGGTTCCCTCTCTCTCTCCTCTACAGTTATCTTTCCGGAGTTGCTCTTCACAAGGGTTTGCTTGATTCTGCTTCTGGGGTTTGTGTTTTTTGTCCTTCTGACCTCAATTTTGGCCGTTTTGCTTTCAAATTTTTCTGGGGTTTAGTGATTTGGATTTTTTTCCCCTTTATTGAGATCTTTTAATGTGGCTAACCCAACTCATCATTTTAAATAAATAAAGGTATTTTGATTCATTTTTAGAATGAAGAGTTCAAATGAGCTTCAGCGTAGTTTCTAATTGTGCTTGATTGTGATTGTTCCCCTTTTCTTTTCTCTGATCTTCTGGGATAAATGTGATCTCATTTTCCAATTGGGATATGTTTGGCCGAAATGAGGGATTTTTTTTTTTTTTGAATGCTTTAATATGGCCTTTAACTACCTTTCTTTTGTGTTTCTAATTTGGTTATGTTTTTCTTGATATGTTGCAGGCGCCCCTTAATAGAAAACAGTGCTTCTTATTGGTGGCCGCTGGCTCATTCTCTCATTTTTTCTTAGACCATTTATTTGAGGTAATATCAAAACTTAAGAAAGAGCTTCAAATAATGTGAAATTTCCATATTTTTCCTTCCTTGCAAAATTACTTACTAAAAATGTAGTTTGTGTTTAATGAGAAATCTGATAATTGTTTGCATCTTAATTTCAGTTGCCAAATTTAGGAAAACTAGATATTCTACTCTACCATAAATGTCACATATAAGGCTAATGTTTTTATGGCATGTATCAGTTGGCTTATAGATGATTACCCTTTTTTTTTCCTTTTTTTGGAGCAGAAACCTTTTTTGGGTCCTGATGCAATGAGATTTAGGAAAACTTTGGTGCTACATTTGTGGATTATGTGAAATTGAAAAGTCATGTCTCTCAAAGTTGGAAAGGAACCTTTTTCAATATTAGAATTTTTTTTTTTTTTTTTTTTTTTTTTTAAAAAAAAATTTCCATAACCTTAAAAGTTTGTGTATTTAGTTTTGGTGTTTGATATTGATGAACTAGATTTGAAACCACAGAGCTGGAAAAAGTGCTTTATGGAATGAGTAACAAGTTGAAGTGTTATAAAAGATGCAAATAGATACATAGCTTTACAATAAGGGGGACTTATGGTATAATTGAGAACAAACAATGTTATGATTAGAAATCATATACTATACTATATATTAAATGGAGGGCATATTGCACAACGAATAATTATAAAGTGCCTTACGACACTGAGAACATTTTTGTGTTGCCTGGTCTTTTCTTCCATGATCTCTTCATCTTCTCAATTGGATTGTCAAATTTACAATTAATTGCTCAATTTATTTCAACACAATAAAATTATTCTCAACATTAGGTTTATGGAGAGAGTTATTATAACGGGGATTGTTTTCTTTGAGGTCACAGCAAAGTTGGTAAGGTAATACTTGCACTCAACATATGTCACGTACTATCAAAAAGAACACAAGCACACACACACAAATCACAATAATAGAGTTTTGCAAAACATATGTGTGCAACTATTTTCAAGTCCCATGCAGATGAACTAGTACTGCACCATGGTAGGGCACATGGATTGAATTCCTGGAAAATTGGGGCAAAGTCTAAAAAGCACTTGTGCAAAAAATATAGTTTTATATTAAAATATTACACCAAAAATGACCAATATTAGACCACTCAGCCAAACTGTCTCGCTTTTACCTGTGCAAAATTATTTAGCATTGGTAACTACCAAATCTTGTCGAATATGGTAATCTTGTGGAAGTAATGGGATCAAATACTTATACATTTTCCAAACTAGTTAAAAGAGGAATTTATCATTTGAAAATGAGAATCTAGATATGATAGAGATAAGTTGGAGTACCGAATTGATTGTGGTACTTCTTGGTAGATAAATTTAATTAAAGAGTTTTTGAACAAGGGGGTTGATATTCAGTGCCTGTGGTGTTTGAATAGATGAACACAATGTTGCTTTGTTCTATGTTGCTTTGTTTAGAAGCTCCTTTCAATGTTGCTTTGTTTAGGAGTTTGAAGTCTTGAAGAGGGATAAGGATAAAAGAGAACAATGAAAAGGAAGAATTCCTTGACTTGGTGCTTAGATCACCTATCTTTAAATTGTAGAGAAACTGCTATTTTTTTCTTTTCTTTTATTTGGCATGTTTAACATATAAACCAAAAGTCTTAAGTCCCCTTCTGAGCAAAACATTTCAGTCTTCTCTAGTTGCTTTCCAGACTCTACTGTAGAAATTCCTTTTCCCTCAATCTCTTCCCTTCAATTTTGTCATACATTCTTGTACACATGGTGAAACTGTTTGATAGTAAATTGGAAGGTAGCATCTATGCTAACGTCGGAGTCATCTTCTTGTTCTTGACTCCCAACTCAATAGTTTCCATCACACAATCCCCTGCATCTGGCCTTCAAAATAGACTTCGAACGGTAGTTAGAGGTCTCTTCATACAGGACTTTTTGCTGACTGTCGAATACAAATCACTGGCACTCAAGTTTCTACAGGACAACTTGTTGCTACCAAACTGAGCTAAAAATAACCGACTAGACTTGGCCAACATAATTTGCTTGCAATACATAGTCTTGTAAGAGCTATCTTTTGGAAGCAAGCCCTGCCTTATCTAATAATAGTGGTCAGTTGTTAGAAGCAAGCAATATCAATCAACAAAGTAAAAGCACAAAAACAATAAAATGAAGACAAGAGTGTGGAGAGAGGATCAAAGTTCACTATGTCAGAGAGAGCTACAAAGTGTAAAGAGTATAAAGGAAGACAGCTGCCCCAAAACCCATAATATATCCAAAAAGAAGTTACTCTCCTACAAAACCCTAAAGGGTTGCAACACATATGTATGGCCCACAGGTATGGGTCGAATCTGAACCCCTTAGGCCCGCCCCAAGATGTCCCCTTTTGTCTCAGGGTATTTGCATAAAAGGCACCAGCATAACATCAGCAATAAATTTTCAATGACGGCCAATTGCAAATGAGGAAAAGAGTCTACTTATTGCTGGAATCATTTTTATAGAAATCTTGATGATGCTGCACTGTTGTTGATCCAAGGAGTTAGACACCGAACTCATGATGTTAACTTGCTGGAGCAGCTGCTCCATCATAATGATTTCACTCACATTTGTCACCCATTTTTTATGTTGCTCTATCTTAATATTATAGGACGGTGGTCACTCAATAATGTATACTTGGATAATCAGCACTGGCTGGTGGGAAGGCCGAGCTCCTGTCAATCCAGATGGTGTTTTTGTAGTTGGTTTCTTATGCACATGTTTAATTGGGGGTTTCATTTATATCAACAGGTCAACCTCTTTTTCTAATTTATTGTTACTACCATTATAATTTCTCCTTTTATTTTCCTATCATGCTTTTAGTGCCTTTGTTTAACCGGGAAATTTGTCTTGCAGAGTGAACTCCCCAAAGTCCTTCACGCAGCGAGCATATCAATCTTTGAAACTTATTATCATCATTGCAAGCCTATACTGCTTGTGGTGTGTGAGCCAGATATACTGGGTAAATCCTCGACGAGCACCAGTTGGTGAAGAAGCTGATCTTGGAATTCTTGTATTCCTAGCTGTATACTTCTTTTTTCCTCATTGCTTGTGCATATTGTCAATGGATTCAAAGGATCATACCGGCACAAGGGAGCTTCTTCCGTGTTGGCAACAACAGCATTAATTGAAAATTCTGATTTTGCTCTGCCTTCTTCCTGAGGAACTTGCTATTGATACCTCTGCAATGATGGAATGGAATTGAAGGCACTATCTGTGTAACATACAATGTAATTTTACATAGAGATTGTGAAATGATTGTAACATATGAGTGTTACAAATGTTGTTCTGACAAATGCATACACCGAAATTAAATTGTTGTATTGCTTACATAACTATACATCAATGCCCTCAAATTTCAGATCATTTTTGTCTCCTTGATTGGCCATTCAATGGTAATAGTGAAGATAATTGAGAATGTGCCTAAAGATTTTAGTGCAGAATTGCCCTATTTGTTTCATGCAGATGCAGTGACGTGTGATAAATTTTAAAAAATTATTCGGGTGGCTCAAGAAAAAGAAAAGAGATCCATTAGTTTTTAATTTTTATAATTTCTTAATTTATTTAGTTTTTTTATTTTTCTAGTTTCTAGTTTTTTAATTTTACTGGTTTCTTAATTTTTTTAATTTCTTTATTTTTATAGTTTTTTAATTTATGAGGTTTGTATTCTTTATAAATACTTATAATACTTCATTATTTTAACATTTATGATTAATAATATTTTTTTTGAAAGTAATATTTCTTTTTTGAGAATATTAGGGTTTTCTCTTTTCAAACCCTATTGTTTTCCTTCTATCTTTCTCGTGTTAGATGGTATCAGAGTTAAGGTTTTTCCTTACGATGGCCAATCAAGTCGATAAAAGTAGTACTCTTTTTTGACGTGTTTAGAGAGTTGCAAGCCATGACAGTTGCAATCCAAATTTTGTCTGTTCGAATGGCGCTAGCGGTTAGAATCACGGATGGAGCAGACAAAAACGAAACCGCAGATATTGCAGTCAAATTAGAGTAATATAGGAGGTGAATGTGGCATCAGGAGAATCGTTCAAGGATCTCACTTCAATCCCATATTACCACAACAATCTCGTAGTGTTCAGACCAATGAGAATGAATTTTCGAGTGAAGATGTGCAGATTTTGGAGATAGTCGAGAAGACGGTGGTTCCATAAATACCTATTTCGAATGATTCCTTTGTTGAAGCAAAAGGCAAATTGAAAACACCGGACAAAAGGGATGTAAAGAAAAAAAAAACGGTGGAGTTAAAAGAACAACTTGGAAGAATATATATATATATATATATATATATATATATATATATATATATATATTATTAAAGACAAGCTTGACACATTCAAAATGTTGAGAAAGGTTTTAATCAGTCACGAAAAACAATCTTTCATTGAAAGATTTGAAAAAAAACTAATTTTAATGATAAGTTATTAAAAACACAAGATTGGATTTATGTTAATGCTGAAGATATCACTATTTCAGAGTTTCAGGAGTATGGATGCAGACATTGAATGTATCACTCGATGGCAAGTTCTTTTCAGGAAGGGGGACTGATGTGTGACAAATTTTCAAAAATTATTCAGGTGACTAAAGAAAAAGGAAAGAAATCCATTAGTTTGTAATTTCAATAATTTTTTAATTTTTAAAGTTTTTTAATTTCCCTACTTTTCTAATTTTTCTAGTTTCTAGTTTTCTAATTTTATTAGTTTCTTAATTTTTTAATTTTTATAGTTTTTTAATTTATGAGGTTTGTATTCCCTATAAATACTTATAGTATTTCATTATTTTGATATTCAGAATTAATAATAATTTTTTAAAAGTGATATTTCTGTTAGAATTTTCTCTTTTCAAATTATATTGTGCAGTGTACCGGTCCTTAAAATGTGAGGTATTGTATGGCATTGACGGCCAAAGTGCAGGGCATATATCTCCTTATTCAACTCTGCAGATAAAATTTATTATGACCTCAATCACAATCTTATTACATCCGAACTCTGAGTTTTATAAGAGCTCTGATTAGCAGAACCCGGACAGAAGGCTGCAGCAATGATCTGAACAAAACAGGTGCAAAAAAAAAAAAAAAAAAAAACAAAAAGAAGGGAAAAGTCGTCACCAAAAATGCAAGGGTGCGGAAAAATTTTAGGTGGGAAGCAAAATTACTCTGAATCATAAACAAGGCTACTTAAGTCAATAATCAAATTTGAATAATTATAATTAGTTAATTAATCAAATTTGTTAATTATGTGTTTACGTATTATTATACAAGAAACTAGTGATTAAATCGATAAAACATAAACAAGATTATATAAGTCAATAATCAAATTGACTGAATTTTATATGACAGTTTACGTGATTAAATTTTAAATAATTTTAAAACGGATTTGAAAACGTGCAAACCAATTCTTAAAATCTATGATATATTTTTATTTTAAGAAAATAGTAACTCTTTCATATATAAGTATTTAATTAAAAATTATACAATTTCTTTGCACCCTTTATATACTTCTAAGTAGAGAACAAAAGGCTTACCATTGGATTCCATGAAAACCAACTTGCAAAAAATTTAGTTCAGGAGGAAATTACCCATTTGGTGTTTCCATTCTCAAAGCATTCAATGTACATGGGAACACAATATTGATCTCAACTATCAAATCTATCCAATAGAAACAAAAGCAGGGGAGATGAAAACTATTGGGCCTAGCCTATAAGAAGAGTCTTCCTTATCACTTGACACCAAGCAGCTTGGGCCGTGGGTCCCAAGTTGAGTTTGTTTCGAAATTAGTCCTTTTTTTTTAAAAAAAAAAAATACTTGAATACCAATATCTAAAAATCTAAATAATTTAATTCGAATAGGTTTGAAATCTAATTTAGGGACTAACTTTTTAGTATTTGTGCTTTCATGACTCGAATTTGAGATTTTGATTAAATGACTTATTGTACTATCACTAACCTATAAGATGTTGGTTTTAGAAAATATTGTTGAGACAATGTCAATAACCTTAGAATCTTCTTTACCATAGTTCCTTTTTAATATACAGGAGAGTTTCGAATTTAAAATTTTCGAGAAAAAGAAAATAATATCCGTTGAATTATAAGTCATTCATTTCTCGTTATATAATTATAAACAAAACATAATTAATGTTATAATCATGTTAAACCACTAAAGCTTGGAATTCTGTTTAGGAGATTTGAGTCTATGAATAGTGTTTTTGGTGCTTTTTTTTTGTGTAAAGAGATGCAATCAAATGAAATTAAATCGAGAAAGAAATGATAAAAATGGGAAGACTCCAATGCTTTAACTGTCCCTAAATGACTTCTGGTGCTTACTTATGATAAACTATTTTACACATTGTTAATGAATTTATTGGTATACACTCGGAGATAGCAGACCGTTCAATCAAGTGATTAGGAAATTGCCCAGTGACTTAGAGCGTTGCAATTCCACAAGCACTTTTTGTTTAAAAATATTTATTCTCTATTTTGTTTTGTTTACGAAGAATAAAATAATTTTAAGGAAAGAATTATAGTTTTTCATACTAATTAAACCAAAAAATTCTTTTTAAAAGAACTAAAATTATTTTTAGATCAAAAACATTTTACAAGTAAAAAAAGAATTTTACATCTAAAGAAGCATTTGTTCCTATTAGCACAGACTTTTAGGGTTAGTTTGGTTGGAGTGAAAAGTGAAAGAAAAATGGGAGAGTAATTCCTTTTTCTCCCTTTTGATAAATCATTTCCGTTTTAAAGTGGATTATTTTTTCTATTTTAATTTTATTTAATGTAAAGTAATAAAATTTAATTTCTTTAATCAATTTTGTTAGACAAATTATTTTTTTCTAATTTTACTTTTTTACTTTTTTTACTTTTTTATTAATATTCTAATTTTATTTCATATAAATAATAACAAAGATAATTTATAAATAATATGAAAAATATATTAAATAACTATTTTTAGAAAAAATTATATTCTTAGAAAAATATTTTAAATTAAAAAATAAAAATTATATGGTAATAAATATTAAAAATATTATTTTATAAGGATAGAATAGTAAATAAAGTTGTATTTCCTTTCACTTTTCATTTCAACAAATCACAAAAAAGTACTACTCATTTCATTTTCTTCTATCCCTACCAAACAAAAATAAAAAAAAAATACATTTACTTCTATAAATAAAATAAATGCCTCCCTTCCCCTCTCCCTCCCTTTTTCGCAAACAAAACTTACTCTTCGTCCGGCATGATTCTAAGCCGCATAGCTGCAAAAATAGCAACATATTTTAATAATATATATATTTATCATTGTGCCGCCATGAATTTCACCTCTTTGTTTTTTAACAAAACAAAATAAAACAAATAAAACCACCCATTGACGCCTTCTATGAATACCACCTCTCTCTCTCTCTCTCTCTCTCTCTCTCAAGCACATTTTTAATTTGTAAGGTCATACTCTTATCATCGTTTACATCGCTTTCTATTTTCTTTATGAATATAAGTCGTTTTCCCCGTCCTGACCCATATGATTTTCAGCTGAATTTTGGGAGTAGGAACTGCCTAAATTCGTCTTTATATTCACCAACTAGAGAGAGAGAGAGAGAGAGAGAGAGAGATCATGGCAAGTAGTATGATGTCAACCAGGCTTTGCCGTTTCAACTCTATCCCCTTTTCTTGGTTTCTGTCTCGAGGTCTGCCCTAAATTCATCTCTAATCCATTGATTCAAGTTTTTCGTATGTGTAACATATCATGCAGAAGTTTTTATTTCAAGTTCAATCCTTTTTCCTTTTCAATTTTCATTTACTTGCTATAGTCAGATCATACACTCATATTCATGCATTATACTATGCCTTACACACACACACACACACAGAGATATATATATATATATATATATATATATGTATATGTATATTCTAGGAGTAATATACTGGAAAAAAGTAACTTTTATTCATAAAAACAAGAAAAGCAAAGAAAAGTTCTTAAAAAGATGAATTTCAGGGAAAAATATTAGAAAATGGAGTTAGGAGTCGTGAGTAGGGAAAAATAGATAATTTTTAATATCTAATGTTAATTTTTTCTTGATATATATATGCATATATACATAAATACTAGAGAATATTTATGACATTATTCTATTATTATTATTATTATTATTATTATTATTATTTTCTTTTTTCTCTTTTCTATATTAGTCTTTCAAAAAATCGACTCCAACACAAAACTAAGGTTCAATCTTCTGTTGTTATTATAGAAATCAAAACGTCAAAATATAAAATATTTATGTTCAAAAAATAAATATTTAATAGGCAAAATTTACTATACATTAAAAAAATACGCTTTATTAGTATAATACTACAATATAACGCATGCCTAATAAATTTATTAGTGCATAGCCTCCAAAACCATTGTTCAAAAGAAAAAAAAAAAATCAAATTTTATATTTCTCTACATTTTCTTGAATACTAATTTGTTTTGTGACTATTTTTCAGGGAGAAGCTTAAAAAGGTTGAGCAGCACTTGCAGGCTTAGCACATCTACTCTAGCTGAGGAGCCGATCAGTCCATCAGTTCACATCAATTATACTAATCACCTCATTAATGGCCAATTTGTAGAATCCGCATCCGGTAATCCTCTTAGTAATTCCAGTTATTACATTCTCATTAGTGAATTATTGAGGACAATGCTTTTCCAACAAATAGATGGTTATAGGAGAAATAGAACTGAACCTTTTTTTGTGTTCATTACAAAATGTATGAGATATGATATTTATAAGAAGACGGCTTAATATATCACACAATATTTAAACCATACTTTTCTGCATAAAAATAAAGAAAAATATCATACTTCTCTCACTAGTATAATTCCTTCCTTAAAACATGACGAGATACTATTTTATACCAAAAACCATTATTATATTTAATAAAACTTCGATTTCTAGAAAATATTTAAAAAATCTCAGTTTTTCTTAATATTACTCCTCCCTAAGAATTTTTTTTCCAAATATCCCCTGCAATGCCCTTAGCTTCTCAAATTTGGATTTTTGAAGTGCCTTTGTCATAATGTCTACAATCTGATCTTCAAATTTGTAGTGTTCCACTTGAATTTTCTGATCTACTCCCAATTACCTTAAAACATGAAATTTAACCTTTATATGCTTAGACTTGCCATAAAACACTGGATTTAGAGCCATATGAATAGTTGATTTGTTATCAACTTTGATAATAGTAGCACTTATAGGAGTCATTTCTAAATTAGTAAGCAATTTTCTCAACCATACAACATGATTAGTAGTACCTGCGCTGCAATATACTCTACCTCAGCAGAATATTGAGCAATAACTTCTTGCTTCTTAGAACTCCAAGAAAAAAGCTCCATTTCCAAATGTAAAATGTAACCAGAGGTACTTTTGTAGTCATCAATACTTTCTACCCAATCACTGTCAGAATATCCTAGCAAACATCTATTTTGAGCTGATTTAAACCATAACTCATAATCTACTATATCTCTAATATATCGGAAAACCCTTTTACAATGCTAAAATGAGATTACTTTGGAGAATGCATATGCTTGGACAACACACTTACTACATATATCAAATCTAGCCTGATATTTGTGAGATACAAAAGGTTCCTAATCAAGCTTTTATACAATATCAAATCTACCTTCTTACCAATGTTATCTTTAGAAATCTTTTCATTATATACAAGAGGAGTGGCCACTATTTGCATTTGTCCATTTTGAACATTTTAAGTACATTCGATACATATTTATGTTGAGATAAAAAAATGTCTTCTTGTGATTGTGAAATCTCCATTCCTAGAAAATAATTCATTTCTCTCAAGTCAGACATCTCAAACATATCTTGCATTTTGCTTTTGAATTCCATAATCATGCTTTCATTATTTCCTATAATCAAAAGATCGTTAACATATAATGAAACAATCAACATTTTCTCATTCTTCTCCTTCTTTTTATATAATGTAGCTTAGGTCATGCTAACCACATTCAATAAAATAAGCATCAATCTTATTATACCAGGCTCTTGGAGCCTATTTAAGGCCATACAAAGCCCCCCCAACTAATTCTGTCATAGAGGTCAATGGTAGACAATAACTCCCCCCAACACAACTTACAACTTTGATGGTACTGTACTCTCCAAAATGCAACTCTTCTCAAAATCTCAAAAGGTGCTGAGTTAGAATTTCTCAAATAGAAATAGAGAACGAAGTAACTATAAAGATTGTTATAATCCTCCTATCTAGCTTATACGTCAAGTCATCTCTATTTGAAACTTCATAAACTTAGGGCTATTCAACAAAAATCTCCTCCTTTAGCTCACCATTTAGAAATGATGATTTTACATTTAAATGATAGACCTTCCACCTGTATTGAGCAGCAAGAGCTAATAAAAATTTAATGGTGTCATGTCTGGTCATTGGTACGAAAACTTAATTGTAATCTATCCCTTGCTGTTGAGCATATCCTTTGACCACCAATCTTATTTTCAATTTTTGGAGAGATCATCTAGACTTAGTTTAACTCCATAAACTCATTTCAGCCCCAATATATTTTTATTTTTGGGTGTGGGAACTAATTCCCAAGTTTTTTTCTATATCATCTTCATCTCCTCATGCATTGCATTAACTATCCACTATCTTTGTAATCTTTCTCAAAATTCATAGACTCTTCTACCATCAAATTGCATCTTTTAAGGATATCAGCAAGACTCCTTGTTTTTGTTCCTTTTTTTGTTTTCGTCAAATTATCATCATCACCATCATTCAATTCCTCCTTGTGGTGGTTTGAAGAAGCTGAAAGATGGCCTTCTAAACTTGAAACAAAATTATTAATTGTAATTTTATTATTTTGCTGCTCAACTTTATCTAAATCCCAATTCCAAATGATTTTTTTGCCTATTACAACATCTTTGCTAATCATCACTCTCTTCTCCTTCAAATTATAAATTCTGTAACACTTTGTCATTGAAGCATACTGTTAGAAAATCCCCACTTCTACTTTCTTGTCTAATTTTGTTTTTCTAGCTACAGGAACATGCACATAGAGCCAAATAGTCTCATGTTCTTTTGTTTCTGCTTGCAATTCTTCTTAATATGGCCTTTTTTTTTTTTTTTTCAAAATCTATACTGAATAGGTGGCTTGCCTTTGAACCAACAATCCTCTTCCATGAAATTTGTTCAATGACAATGACTATAGGTGTGAATTTTCCCTTTCTCCCCTGCTCTTGTGAATTTTGACCATATTTGTCTTTACCAGGATTTTTCTTTGTAGGTTTCTTGGCTTCCTTCTTGCCTGGCTTTCCTATTTGCTTCGCTTGAAATGCTCCATCAACAACTTCATCCTCACGAGTTAGTGTCCTTTGTTCATAAGTTTGAAGTTTGCTGATGAGTTTCTGAAATTGTCAAGACCTTAAGATTACATGATTTTTCAATAGCTACACCTTTGATTCAAACTTTGCAAGTAGACTCACTAGGACCTCTACTACCTTTGCATCTGGAATATCTTCTCCCATCAATATGATCTTATTAACCAAATCCAAGAGTTTAGATGAGTACTCTTTAATTAGCTCCACTTCTTTCATTTTTAACGTTTCGAACTCTCTTTTGAGAGTAAGGAGTTTGATAGTCTTCACCCTTTATTTCTCTCATATTCTTCCTTTAATGTCTCCCACACTTCCTTCGATGTCTTGCATGCCATGATTCTGGTGAAGGTGGATTCAAATAATGCTATATGAAGATATGTTAAATTCGTTGGTTTCCTTGCCCCTTTTTCTTCATAAGTCTTTATCTGTGATAGAGTTGGATCAGCTCCTAGAGGTTCTCGTTCTTTTTCATCTTCTACAACTTCCCACAGATTTAGATCCATCAAATAAGCTTTTGTTTTAATGGCCCAAATGTGATAATTTTTCTTAGAAAAACTAAGGAGGACCTATTCTGAGAAAATTATTTGATGACATTTTCACTGGCTTCACCTTCTATTGTAGTAATTTTCTTCTACGGCTCCATTAAGAAAATAGCTCTAATACCATCTGACAGCAATGCTTTTCCAAAAAATAAATGGTCATACAGAAAGTAGAACTTAATCTTTTTTCGATCATTACAAAATGCATGAGATACAATACTTATACAAAGACAACTTAGTATATCATACCATACTCGGACCATACTTTTCTACACAGAAATAATCATACTTTTCTGACTAGCATTATTCCTTAAAACATGGAGAGACACTACTTCATACCAAAAACCATCATTACATTTAATCAAAGTTTTGACTTCTAGAAAATATTTTTTTTAAAAAAAAATAACATAGTTTTTTTTTTTTTTTAGTAACAATTATGATCATGTTTTTGACAACCTGTAATTGCTTAATGTACCATGCCAATATACTGAATGTACATTTGGCTTAGGCAAAAGATTTCCTGCATTGGATCCTCGAAACGGGGATGTCATCGCTCACGTTGCTGAAGGCGATGCTGAAGATATTGATCGTGCTGTTGCAGCCGCTCGCAACGCATTCGATGAGGGACCTTGGCCAAAAATGACTCCTTATGTAAGATCTTACACTTTTTTTTCTCCTCTCTGGTATTTTTTTTTTCCTACGGGTCTAAATATATTTATCTTGTTTTGTCTAGGTGAATGACTAGTCTCTTTGATTTTGTGTATGTTGCTTGAACTTTTAGAGTTCATAGTACTTTATACCACTTTTTGATATAGTAAATTTACCTCCTGTCTGCGCCCATAGACATGAGTAGTTTATTAAACAGATTTATTCTAAATGTCTTCTTTATTATTGTAAGAAATATCATAAATAATTATTGGGCAAATAATCTCGTTATTAAAAAGCACGTCTTTTGTAGCTGTAACTTAGTATTATTGTGTGAAAATGTTACACATGCCGAATGGTTGTTTGCTTTCCCTCCTAAGAAGACTTCTAAAGGTTTGAGGACCAGCTTCTCCCTTTCGAGGGCTTCTATATTACTTCCTCTAATTTTGGTTAATCCTCGGTGTATGCCGGTGTTCTCTTATTTTGTTGTTTATCTTTGGTATTGCCTATGGCAGTTAGCATATAAAATAGCGTATCCAGTGTCGAATTTCTCACATTGTGAACTCTAGGGAAGGGAATATCTAGACAGTCATTTCTTACATTGTGGAGTCTAGGGAAGGGAATACCTAGACAGTCTTTCCCCTACTTTTTTTGCAAGGAGGCTGAGTATTAAGATATGATTTCACTTGGGAACTTTCTTTTGTTCAGGAAAGATCGCGGATCCTATTGCGATTTGCTGACTTACTTGAAAAGCACAACGATGAGCTTGCAGCACTTGAGACATGGAACAATGGGAAGCCATATGAACAAGCTGCCAAGCTTGAACTTCCATATGTGATTCGTCTACTTCACTATTATGCCGGTAGGAGCATTGAATTCAATTTATTTAACAAAATAAGCTCTTAACCCTATTATATTTCCAGGATGGGCAGACAAGATCCACGGCTTGACAGTTCCTGCAGATGGCAATTACCACCATCAAATATTGCATGAACCAATTGGTGTTGCTGGACAAATTATCCCATGGAATTTTCCCTTGGTCATGTTTGCTTGGAAAATTGGTCCTGCATTAGCATGCGGTAATACGGTTGTCCTCAAGACCGCAGAGCAAACTCCATTGACGGCTCTCTATGCAGCAAAGCTACTCCATGAAGTATGATTGCCCAAAGATTATATTATTTTTAACATTAACTAATCTTGTCCTGAACTGGATATCGATGTTCAGATATGACAATTTTAGGCAAATTTTGTTTTGGGTGACAGGCTGGTCTTCCTCCAGGTGTCTTAAATGTAGTTTCTGGATATGGTCCAACTGCTGGTGCTGCCCTTGCGAGTCATATGGAGGTGGACAAGGTATGAGAAACCCTTCAGGTTTAGGATTTTATTTTTGATCATTTTGTGAGATGGAAATGTCTGAATTTACTGAACTAGTTTCCGGTGGATTATTAATTTTGGTTAATCATTTCCATTAAGTCAAAATCTATGAAGACCGGAGATAAGAGTCATAATATAACATGGACAGCACTCATTTTTCTTGAAGTTTCAGATATCTATCAAATTTTTTGTTATATTTGTGTTTTGAATTTATATGGACACCGAAACCATACAGTAATCGTTGTATGGCAGGCTCACCCAACCCAACCTAGGTCACATGAGATCTCCTCATTATGCTATGTGGGGTTGCAGTGGCAATCCACTTATGCATGTAGATTACTTGCCTCGTCTGGTTTTGTGCTAACTTTGTGTTTTGCCTCACTCTAACATTCCCAGTTACCTTATTTTGCATATGAGACCCCTAACGGTGCGTATATTCTCTTTGTAGCTTGCATTTACAGGATCAACAGAGACGGGCAAGATAGTACTTGAATTGGCTGCAAGGAGTAATCTCAAGCCAGTGACTCTGGAGCTTGGAGGGAAATCACCGATGATTGTCTGTGAGGATGCTGATACTGATCAGGCTGTGGAGCTCGCACACCAAGCATTATTCTTTAACCAGGCTGGTTCAAAACATGAAATTTAATAAATTTAGAGAATTATGAATTTCAATAGGAGAATGTGGTTGTCTGACATGCTGTGGCATTGCAGGGACAATGTTGCTCTGCTGGGTCACGAACGTTTGTACACGAAAAGATATATGATGAATTCCTAGAAAAAGCAAAGGCAAGGGCCATGAAACGCACTGTGGGTGACCCCTTCAAGTCGGGTATTGAACAAGGGCCTCAGGTATTGCTGCAGAGTTCCTCTGCATCATACTCTAATTTGGATGTAAGATACACAAACTTGGTAACTAAAATTCCATACTAACATGGTTCAAGTACCTAATATGAAACCTAGATTGACTCGGAGCAATTTGAGAAGATACTGCGGTACATTCAATTTGGGATTGACAGCAATGCTATACTTGAATGTGGGGGTGACAGATTAGGCTCCAAAGGTTACTATATTAAGCCTACTATTTTCTCAAATGTTGAAGACAACATGTTGATAGCAACCGACGAAATCTTTGGGCCCGTGCAAACAATCCTGAAATTCAAGTGAGTTTTGAAAATTTTCCAAAATACCATGACATGACAAGTACATTGGAATTAGAAATTTTCATTTCTTCTGCCTGTTGAATTGAATCCTAGGGACCTCGATGAAGTGATTCAGAGAGCAAATAGAACAAAATATGGTCTAGCAGCTGGAATTTTCAGCCATAACGTTGACACCATCAACACTTTATCAAGGGCATTGAGGGCTGGGACAATTTGGGTGAACTGCTATAATGTAATTGATGCTGCGGTTCCTTTTGGCGGATACAGAATGAGCGGGCAAGGCAGAGAAAAGGGTGTCTATAGCCTAATGAACTACCTTCAAGTAAAGGCTGTTGTCACTCCTCTCAAGAATCCGGCTTGGTTGTAGAACTACCTTTGTTTTTCCATCTAAATTCTTGTCTCTGTTGAATAAGCATGACCTTTGTTCTACCAGTCTCTTCCTGAGTTGGTTGTCTTGTATAGCATTTCCACCAAATTCAGAGAATTAGGTTGTCATGTCTGGAATGTTGTGTACTATAATCAATGAGTGCTTCTATTTATCATCTTAACAATTTCACCATTTCTTTTCCTTGAATGTTGTGTAAGTGGCCCTAACCCTATAAAGATAAAAGCAGACACACTTGATTTGGCAATTTTAACTTGTGATTTTAGTAGACTCGGACAATTTTCTCAAAGTTCAAATTTTATACCTAAAATGACAAGAATTATAATTCTAAACTTTTAGAGTCAGAACTTATATCTCGATCAAGTACAATTGTATTACATTTACATAAAATTCAATTCATCTCAAACATTCTAATTTATGATTTTAATAGCTTACGACCATAAAATCAAAATCAGATATATCTGGTTTCACAATTCTAACTTGCTTTTTAATAGATTCGATCACCATTCTGGATTCAAACTTTCTACCCTAAGTTGACAACATTTGTAATTTTAAACATTCAGATTTAGAACTTATATCTCTATTAATATGGTTAAATTAAATGTGTACGAAATCCAACCCAATTCCAAAATTTAGTTTAAAATTTGTACTAAACCTGACCTAAAAACCTTAAACTAAATTAATCTCAAAGTTTAAACCTAAAAAATACCCAAATAGCCAAATATTAGGGGTATAAGTTGTGGTCAAATCTGACTTATTGTAAAACCCAAAACAGCCGTATCATTTTTTTTTCTATTTCTAAGGTCCAAAATCTCCCGGATAGTCTAAATTACTTTATTTTATTTTTTATTTGATCATGGTATCCGAATAATCCTAATTATTTATTCCAAGTGCCCTCCAAGATTTTGACTTTTGAGACCATGGGGTTATGATAATCGAACCTGCCACAATTGGAAGCAATCCTCCTTGAGTTCAACGTCAACATAACCTTTCACCAATTTATTTTGTCGAATAATTAGACATTTTATTTTTTTAATCAAAGATCTTAAATTTAAATTTTAAGAATGAAAAAAAAAATTAAGAGAGTCAACCTTTTAATAAATTTCACAATACTCAAATCAGATTAATCAAATAAAATTTAAATACCGATAAAAACTCAAAAAAAAAAAAAATCAACATAACTTTTCTTCAAAGATAAAAGAGGCTTTTCACTTTTACTTTCTTCCTCTCCAAAGTTCAAATCATAATAACTATCTTGCTCTTTTAAACCTGAAATTTTTAATAAATGATTAGTATATCTCTGAATAATCATAATTTTTCCTTTTTTTTAATATGAAGTATTCTTATTTAATAATTATATTAATTTGACTAAATCTTCTTTATACATAACTCTCCCAATTAAGATTTTACTTATTAAAATATACAGTATAAATGCTTTTATGCTTTTGGGTCCTCCCATTGGTACAACGTTTTCAGCTCGTGAATTGACATTTTTTTTCTCGAACAACGTTCAAATCGCTCCATCACGAATTTGTGGACCAATCATTTGACAAAGTTTCTTGAATTCTTGTGGAGAATGCGACATTAGCGTCATCCACCTACTCTTATGACTTTTTTCATTGTTACGAGATATTCGAATAAGATGGAGATAACTCTTGAGACCTTGCAAGGTTGGTGGATACGACAGTTAACTCATAGGTTTATGAACTTTTCTTAACTATATAATAAAATGTAATATTTTTATTATAATAATAAATAATGAGAATCACTATTAAAATTTAAAAATTTATTCTTTTAAATAAAATTATTAAATATTAACCGTTTGCTTAAATCATAGTTTATGACTTTACTAAATTGAAAATGCAAATTAACTAAAATATTCAAATCAAGTGAACACAAATAGTTCAATTTGGTCCTTATTAATTTAATTTTAGAGGGTAATCAAGATGCTTTTACAAAATATATATGGTGATGTCGGAAGAGTTTTGTATTTTGAAAATTCAATACGATTCAAGATGGATTTAGTTAGATTTAATATAATTATCAGATATTAATGATTTATTTCAAATATATAAAATGATCAACTCAATTAGGTTTATTATACACTAAAAACATGGTATATAAGCCTTGTAATAGGCAAGAGTAATTTCAAGCATAATTTTAGAATAAATCAAGATTACTAAATTAGTTGAAAAACTTCAGAGAAAAAATTTCATTAAAAAAAAAAAAATTCAAAACAGTCATTCTCATTTTCTTTATTATTATTATTATTATTTTTTCCGTAAAGGACCAATTAGCTTAGAACCAAAACTTGTGGGCTAACATTGGATAGCATAACATTTGTGTACTATTGATGAAATTTACAATAAAATATCTTTCTACAAATGCTAGCAATGATGCATGTAGGATTACCCGCAAAAAGCATCACTCAATCCGGATTAGTCAAAATAAAATTTTAAATATCGGATGATGAATTAAATTTAAGGGCATAAAAAATAAAATAAAATAAAGAATAATGCACGTGGGCTCCTACAAAACTTCTCCACCTTCTAATTTGTCAAAAGTTTAAGAATTAGTGGGTCTAGAGGAGAGATTATTAATCATATTCCCAGCTTTCTACTTTGAGTGTGACAAAAAATAAATTAAGGAAATATTAATTATTATTTTTTAATTATATTTTTATTTTTTGTTATTTCAACTAGTGTTCAATTTTCAATATATAATTAAATTGAATTTTTAAAAGATAATTCAGTCATTAATGTTATTTTTCTAAAATTATGATTATTCAATGATTTATTTAATTTTTGTGTAATTATCTTTCTTTTCTATCCCTTTACAAATCGATATCTCTTTTAGCATGAAAGATTTATCATTTTCTCGTTCTTTACTTTTCACAAAAAAATAATAATAATCTTCTCTATTTTCCAAGAAACAAAAGAATAAATCCCAAAAAGTTTATAAAAGAAAAATAATTTTAAAAAAAAAATCAAATTTTGCTAAATTCTAAAATAGAGATTTGACTTTGATTAAATTTAAGTTGAGCTATCTGACTCAAGCTAATATTTGACTCTGAAAGATAAACCTAAGTCGACATTTTTATTTGATCCATGTCAATTTTTTTTTTTTTCTAAAACCAATCACTTATTTACGAATAAATATAAATATTAGACAATCTGACTCGATTCTAACTTACGCTTAAAATGAATAATTTCTCATAAACTCGGGTTTGCTCAAAGTTTGGATCGAAGTATTTAACCTTAATTTGCTAAAATCTACAAGCTGGTTGATAAGGTCTATGAATTTGAAAAACTAAGACACACAACCTTTTTTTTTTTTTTTGATATTCTTTATTTCTTTTGTCTTACAAAGAGGACAGCCTTCGGGGGTGGAGGATTACTCCAGACCCGGATTGTAGCACACTGTGGACAATTTTCTTCTTGATTTCCCCATTTTAACTTGTGTTTTTAGTAGAAATAATTTTCTCAAAGTTCAGTCTTTATACCTAACACAACAATATTTGTAATTCCAAACTTTCAGATATGGAATATATATCTCAATTAAATAAAAATTCAGTTCAATTTAAATATCTTAATTTGTGATTTTAATAACATATAACTATAAAATCAAAATCAGACACAATTGATTTTATAATTCTAATTTGTATTTTAGTCGATTCGGTCACCCTACTCGATTCAAATTTTCTACCTATCTTTACAACATTTATAATTATAAATTTTCTGATTTAGAACTTATACTTCTATTAACATGGTTAAATTGAACCTATACGAAATTCAACTCAATTTCAAAACTTTTTTAAAATTTATACCAAACTTGACCTAAAAAACCTCAAACTAAATTAATCTCAAAATTTAAACCTTAAAAAAAATACCCAAATGAGCCAAATATTAGGGTCATAAGCTGTGCTCAAATCTGACCTCTTGTAAAACCCAAAACAGCCAAATATATATATATGTGTGTGTGTGTGTGTGTGTGTGTATGTTTGTATGTATTATTTCTAAGGCCCAAAACATCCCGGATAGCCCTAGTTATTTATTCCCAGTGCCGTCCAAGATCCTGACTTTTGAGACCACAGAATTATGATCATATAACTTAACACTTTATTATTATTATTATTATTATTTTTACAACAGGAATCTAATCCGGTTCGATATCATTCTCCTCGGTTCAACATCAACACAACTGTTCTTCAAATGTAAGGATAAAAGAGGTCATTTCACATTGGCTTTCTTCCCCTCCAGAGTCCAAATCATAGTTAATATTTTATTCTTTTAAACATGAAATTTTCAATAAATGATTAGTATAGTATCGAATAACCACAATTTTTCTACGATTATCCTATTTAATGATCAATATAAACACCTTTTTTTTTATGTTTTGGGTCCTAATTTGCTCAACATTTTCCATTTGAGAATTGACATTTTTTTTCCCAACAACGTGCAAATCAGGGCACCACGAATTTGTGGACCAAGCATTTGACAAAGTTTTTTGAATTCTTGCGGTGAATGCGACATTACCCTCGTCCACCTCATTGTCTTATGACTTTTTTTGAACGTTATGAGGTATTTGAATCAGATGAAGATTTTTTTTTTTAATTAAATTGAGATCTGAATCTAAGATTATCGAATTGAAAAAGAAAAATTATAATTATTAATCTGTTTCCTAAATGAAGATAACTCAGTTTGCTTTAGAGTCTTTAGACCTTGCTTGTTTGGTGGATACCAAAGTCAGCTAATGGAATGGTTAAAATGAATAGCAATTCGGATTAAAATCTACATAATTTATTTAGATTAATAAAATAAAAATAAATTTAGTAATAAAACTCTCAAATTATCAGGGTTTTGAAACTCGGGTGAAAAAATAGGTTTTCAAAATCAATTACAAAAATTCTAATTCAAAATTTAATTCCGAGTTGAGTGCTAAAACTTGTATCTTTCATCTTTATAACGGGATGCTTGCTATTTTGAATTTTAACTCCTTTTGCCCAAAGACCTTGGAGAACTAGAAAGGTCAAAAACTTGTGGGTAGCAAACCCTTTTTTTTTTTTTTTTTTTATAGATAAGTTGGAAAAGATATGCATGACATCCGTATCTATCATTTTCTATTTTTTCTTAATAATAATATAATTTATAATTTTATACAGATCCTAAATAAATATTTTATATTTAATATGAGTGAAAAATAGTGCACAACATCACTCGACTCCCAAGACGTGTGGTCTAACATTGAATAGTTTAACATTAATGACAATAAGATATCTTTCTAGAAAAGATACCAATCATGTACATGGCTCCTGCACAAGTTCTCCACCTTCCTCTTTTTTTATATAATAATCTATATTTAAAATTATAATATAATTATTTCAATTCAAATAATTATCAATTCCATTATAAAAAATAACTCTCCTTATATAATTTTTTTTTTATTTTTATATTTTAAATTTAAAATATGATTAAAAAATCTAACGGTATTATCTATTTTACGGCTTGCCCATTAATCCTTCCAATTTAACAAAAGTTTAAGAATGAAGAGGAGAGATTGTTTATCATATTCCCACCTTCCTACTTTAATAACTCACCTGGATAGAAAAATTAGAAGAGAAAAAAAAGAATTTGAGGAGAGTTATAACTTTTCTTTCATTTAAGAGTTTAAATATAATAAAAAAATGAATTTGAAATTTTTTTAAATTTAAAAACTTTTTCCTCTTAAAAATAGAAAAAAATAGAATAGAGAGAAAATATTAGTATTGAATATTTTTTTTATTTCAAAAATACCCTTCAAAAGTTGATATTAAAACTTTGTATTCACAATAATTCGCATCTTTTTTTTTTTTTTTTTATGAAACTCATAAATAAGATGAAGAGAAAATTATAAGTTTTCTCTTTTTTTTTTTTCTTTTTTTTCCTAGCTAATCATTTTTTTCCTCTTTAAAACTCCAAAAAATATTTACAAAAAATAAATTAAGTGTTCAATTTTCAATATGTACCAAAATTGAATTCTTACAAGATAATTTAGTCATTAATGATATTTTTCTAAAATTATGATTATTCAATGATTTATTTAATTTTTGTGTAATTATCTTTCTTTTCTACTCCTTTACAATTCGATATCTTTTTTAACATGAAAGAATTATCATTTTCTCGCTCTTAACAAAAATAATCCTCTCTATTTTCCAAGAAACAAAGGAAACAAAAGAATAAATTCTAAACAGTGCGTGACAAAAAAGAAAATTTTTAAATTCTCAAAAAAGAATATTTTGCTAAGTTTTAAAATAGGAGTTTCACTTTGACTAAATTTAAGTGGCGCCATCTAGCTCGAGCTAATATTTGGCTATCGAAGATATATCTATATCGACATCTTATTTAACTACTAGAAAAAAGAATATCAGCGATGGATTTTTTCATCGCTGAAAGTTATCTCGTTAATTTTAGCGAAAGATCAGTAACAGATTTTTTAGTAACATAATTTTTCGTCGCTAATCCGTCTTTAATTACCGACGGATTAGCGACGAAAAATTCCGCCGCTAATTTTATTTTAGAATTTTCAAATTACCGACGGAAGCTGTACGCCTAACCCACTCGCCCACTTCCACCACCATCCGGAACCCGGACCGCCCGCCTGCAAATATTTTGAAAATGTTCTGAAAATATGCTCTCACCCAGATTCGAACTCAGGTGTGAGAGAGAAAACTTGAGAACCTTAACCACCATGCCACTATTATATTTTTGTTATTGGTTTATTTGTTTTCTATTTTTATACTTTATTTGTAATTCTCAATATTAAAAATACAATACTCTTATTTAATAAAAATATAAAATTATATTTAAAAAACAAAAAATTATATCTAATAAAAATACAAAATTATATTTAATAAAAATATAAAATTATATTTAATAAAAATAAAAATTATATTTAATAAAAACACAAAATTATATTCAATAAAAATACAAAATTATATTTAATAAAAACAAAAAATTATATTTAATAAAAATACAAAATTATATTTAATAAAAAATAAAATTATATTTAATAAAAATAAAAATTATATTTAATAAAAACACATAATTATATGTAATAATAATACAAAATTATATTTAATAAAAACAAAAAATTATATTTAATAAAAAAAATAAAATTATATTTAATAAAAATACAAAATTATATTTAATAAAAATAAAAGTTATATTTAATAACAACACAAAATTATATTTAATAAAAATACAAAATTATATATACTAAAAACAAAAAATTATATTTAATAAAAAAATAAAATTATATTTAATAAAAAATAAAAATATATTTAATAAAAATATAAAATTATATTTAATAAGAACAAAAATTATATTTAATAAAAATACAAAATTATATTTAATAAAAATAAAATTTCGGACCTATTAGCGATGGAATTTTTCCGTCGCTAATATGTCCCAATTTTTTTTTTTTTGTTTCAGTGATGGATTACAAACAGAATTTTTTCCGACGGAATTTTTTCGTCGTTAATTCCATCACTAATAGGTCCGAATTTTTTTTTTTTTGATTTTAACGACAGATTAGCGATGAAATTTTTCTGACGGAATTTTCTGTCGCTAATTTTTTCATCGCTGTTCTGTCGTAATTTTGTTATTAATTAGCGACGCATAACTATCCAGGGCTAATTTTTATCACTGATGCCGTATTTTTTGGTAATGTTTAATCAGCATCAATTTTTTTCCCCTAAGACTAATCACTTATTTACGAATAAATCTAAATATTAGAGGATATGACTCGATTCAACTAACACGAATAATTTCTTCTAAGCTCGGGTTTGCTCAAAGATTGGATCGAAGTATTCAACCTTAATTTGCTAAAATCTGCAAGCTGGTTGGTAAGGTCTTTGAATTTGAAAAACTGATGGCACACAACTTTTTTTCTGTTATTCTTTATTTCTTTTTGTCTTACAAGGAGGACACGGCTGTTTTGGGGTGGAGGATCACCCAAGCCAAGTAACCAGTGCACGATTAGAATGGGCAAGTTAATTGAGAAGAACAGGTGGTCCCGCCCGACCCGGCCTGGCCATGATCACCATTTTGACTTCTCAGCCATATTTGGACAGGCACGTGATTGGAAAATTGTGAAGGCGCGTTATGTAAAAGGAAATTACAAGGTGGGGTGGGTGATTGCTGTCACCATGATCGTTGTATATTATCTTGGAATGTGCGTTCTTTATGTGTGACTTAACAGCAAATGAGCGGCTTTCCGACTCCTCACACCACTTGTCCCTAGTCTCATCTTTTGTTTTTGTTTTTTTTTTTTTTGCACGATTATACTTTTAAAATTAAGAAAACTCCATTTCCTGAAAATTTTTTAATCATTGGAAAAAACAAAAGCATTAGATATTTAGGAGGACAATCTTTTTCGATCAGCTTCACCCGAGAGAGAGAGAGAGAGAGAGAGAGAGAGTGGGAAGAGAGAGCTGTGTCTGTGGCTATGGCCGCTAGGAGGATCTCATCTTTAATCTCTCGTTCTTTGAGTTCTGTACCTTCTGCTGTGTTTCTCTCTCATGGTATGTGATTTGAACTCTTTTCTTTGGTATTTCTAGTACTCAATTCTTCATTTATTCTTCATCAATGTTTGCTAGTTTAATTCTTTAGTTTTCTCTACTTGATGATTGAAGTTATAGCCTCTCTCTCTCTCTCTCTCACTATTTGTGAGGTTGATATTGGTAGTTTTGATACTAGCTGTGATGTGGGTCAGTGTTATTTTCCAGAGTTACTTATGCTTATGACTTCTCTTTAATCTCTCTGTCTGTCTCTACTTTGTTTTCTATCCGATTCTTGTTGGAATTTCACTTGTTTTCCCTTTCACTATTATGTCATCTGTGATTTATTTTTCAAAAGCTTAAAATTTTAAATTCTTAAATTTCTGAATTTTGTTCCTAATAAGAGTGAGTGAATTCGTACTTCTGAATTTTGTCAGAAATCAGGATTAAAACTTCTGATTGTCCTTGAATTGTTGTCAGGCAAAAACTCAAGATGGGGAAGGAACATTCACAGGTATAGCACAGCTGTACTAGCTGAGGAGCCAATTACTCCACCTGTTCAGGTTAATTACACCAAGCTTCTCATAAATGGGGAGTTTGTTGATTCTACGTCTGGTAAATCCTTTTTATATAAACTGTCCTTTTCTTTTCCCTTTATTTATTTATTTATTATTATTTTTTTGAAGTCCAAAGATGCTTGAGTGATGTCACTTCCTCTACCAATAAATCCTCCCGACTGGTGTAAATGGGATTAGATCCCCGTTTTTGGTTATCAAGATTTTACTCGCTAAACTAGATATATCAGTTAAATGTGACATTTTAATGTAGGCAAAACATTTCCTACCTTGGACCCTCGGACTGGAGAAGTCATTGCCCACGTTGCTGAGGGTGATGCAGAAGATATTGATCGTGCTGTTGTTGCTGCTCGCAAGGCATTTGATGAGGGACCTTGGCCTAAGATGACAGCTTATGTAGGATGCCCTTGAATGGACTTTTGCTGATGTGGTGCATATGTTTGACATTTAGCATGAATGTGTAACTTCACAATTTGTTCTCCTTCGTTTGTTTAGGAAAGATCACGGATACTGTTGCGCTTTGCTGATTTGGTTGAAAAGCACAGTGATGAGCTTGCAGCTCTTGAGACTTGGGATAATGGGAAACCTCATGAACAAGCCGCCAAGGCTGAAGTCCCTATGTTTGCACGTTTATTTCACTATTATGCTGGTAATATTTTTGAAGTGTATTTTATGTCTTTCTTGACAACATATACTTTTTGGATAGTCATATGCTTGAATTTCTAAGTTCCCTTTGAATTATCAGGCTGGGCAGACAAAATACATGGTCTAACTGTTCCTGCCGATGGCAATTACCATCATCAAACCTTGCACGAACCTATAGGTGTTGCAGGACAAATTATCCCATGGAACTTTCCTCTTCTCATGTTTGCTTGGAAAGTTGGGCCCGCACTAGCAACTGGTAATACCATTGTCCTAAAGTCTGCAGAGCAAACACCTTTGACTGCTCTCTATGCAGCGAAGCTACTCCATGAGGTAATTTTTCTTAGGAAATTTATCTATGATTCTTCTTTTGCATTTTTCTCCCTTTCCTCATTGTATATGTTTAATGACACTTATGAAAACTGGGTTTTTTTTTTTTGGTAACCTTATTTGTGGTAGGCTGGTCTTCCTCCGGGTGTTCTAAATGTGGTTTCTGGATATGGTCCCACTGCTGGTGCTGCTCTTGCCAGTCACATGGATGTCGATAAGGTAACTTGGAAACTACCTTATTACTGGTATTTTATTGCATGTGTTACGGTTTCCAAGGGTCCATGCCACCAGTTGAGATTATACAAATGCCTTCTATGCCAATGTTGGTAGTGTCATAGCTCATTGTACCTGAAACCTGAAGTTGGAAAAGAAAAAGATAAGATAGGAAAGTTGCATTAGTTCCTTTTGTTTTCAGCTTAAAATGATTCTTCAAATAGTTGATTGGCCAAAGAAATCTAAAAATATTAGATGTAATTATTGATCCCTTCAATCTGAAAAGAGAGTTCAAACCAAATTTGGATAAATAGAGTCACTAGCTGCAGACTAAAATCTGTTGCTCCGGTAAAGTAGTGGATAGAGATGACCAGATCTGAGCCATCAACTTCGAGGACTTTGCTGCTATTTTTCTTGGAGTTGTACAAGGGAAATGCTATATTGACATGCAACTATCTAATAATCTTGTTGACATTTCATAAGGAGGCTTTATTCTGATTTCATTTGTGTCAACCTCTTAAAAATGAAGATATCCTTCTGCAGCTTGCTTTTACAGGATCAACAAACACTGGCAAGATTGTTCTTGAACTGGCAGCGAAGAGCAATCTTAAGCCTGTGACATTGGAGCTTGGTGGTAAATCACCTTTTATTGTATGCGAGGATGCTGATGTTGATAAGGCTGTGGAGCTTGCCCACTTTGCACTTTTCTTCAACCAGGTGTGGTCAAAATCTAAAATCAACTGTCCTAGAAGCTGCAGTTTGAGATGTGAAGACAATTTATCCAAAATCATGTTCCATTGCAGGGCCAATGTTGCTGTGCGGGTTCCAGGACTTTTGTACATGAGAAGATATATGATGAGTTTTTAGAGAAAGCCAAGGCAAGGGCTGCCAGACGTACTGTTGGTGATCCGTTCAAGAAAGGCATTGAGCAAGGGCCTCAGGTACTGTGTCTCTCTCTCTCTCTCTTCTTAATTGTATGTCTTGATAACAAGGTGTCATTGTGATGGTGAAAATTTTCCCTTGAAGCAATTGAAAAGAATCACATGTCGGAAATGCTAATATGAAGTAGTTTGAAGTGAAAAATGCTGCACCTTTCCTCTGCATTATGCTTATTTTTAAAGCTGGCAAGTAACTGAGCTCATTTACTTGATTCAAACTCCAGATTGATTCGGAGCAATTTGATAAGATTCTCCGCTATATTAGATCTGGCATTGAAAGCAATGCTACCCTTGAGTGTGGGGGTGAGAGACTGGGCTCCAAAGGATATTTCATTCAGCCCACAGTTTTCTCAAACGTTCAGGTACAAACAATCATCTCCGCTATACTTATCCTGTACCTTTTTTAAGTCTTGAAGTCTTAAACAGATTATTGATTTCAGAAAAACTTGACTAACATGATTTGTAACCTTTGAATGGGCCAGGATGACATGCTAATTGCACAGGATGAGATCTTTGGACCTGTTCAGTCTATTTTAAAATTCAAGTGAGTTGAACTTTTTGATTGCAAAGACCCGGTATTGCTAGTCCCTTTAAAGGCGAAATAAAAAATAACATCGCCCGGTGCTCATTTTCTAGTCAAACAGCTTTATGGAACTTTCTTGTTGAATACTAGGGACCTCAAGGAAGTGGTTTCGAGAGCAAATCAAACACGATATGGTTTAGCAGCAGGAGTTTTCACTCAAAACATAGACACCGCAAACACCCTATCACGAGCATTACGGGTTGGGACAGTTTGGATCAATTGCTTTGACGTTTTTGATGCTGCAATCCCATTCGGAGGATACAAGATGAGCGGGCAAGGCAGAGAAAAGGGTATCTATAGTCTCAACAACTACTTGCAGGTGAAGGCTGTTGTTACGCCATTGAAGAACACTGCATGGTTGTAGAAGAACTTCTGCCCATGTTTTTTAAGGCCTTTTTTTTTTTGCAATAAACGCAAGTTGCAATCTTAAATTCACAGATGCACGAGAAGTGTAAAAGCGTCTTGCTACCAAACCAACATACTCTCTGGCTTGTAATAGTTGCGAAGTCTTTGCTTGTATTTGGTTGCCATGGCAGTTGTATTTGCATTTCTACCAGAATCTCAGTGACCTGTGCGTTTTCAATTTTATGTTCTATATTTTCACTTTTTATTAGGCTTATATTGTTTGATTACTATTGAGATGTTAACCTTTGTATCCCTATGCATATGCAGCGTTGTGTAGTCCAGGTGGTGAAGATCTTCCTTATTTGGGTATTACGTATCATGGATAGGTGCTGGTGCAAGAGTTTCTAATTTGAAGAAACTGTCAAAGATAGAAACTTGGACCATAGTTGCGAAAACGATAAGGTTGTTGACCACTCGCATGTCCTCCTCTTCCTCTGTTCATTTCTATCAAATTTGGAGGCCAAGATAATAGGCATTGAACGAGCAATGGCAAGTAGGGATGTGAACCATTCGATTGGTTGGGTTTAGTAGTGAAACCGAATATAGAAATTTTAAAAAAAATTTAAATTAAAAATAAAATCGAATTTAATCCAAACCGAATCAAATCAAACTGAAAAAATTGGTTTGATTTCGTTTAAACTGATTTTTTTTTATAAAATTAAAATTATAATTAGTGTAATAATTATGATTTATTTTATTTGATTTTTGAATAAATATTATATTAATTATTATGTTTTATGATAATTGATATAATAAGAATGATTAATGAGATTTTTGAAAAAAAAAGAAAAAATATTTGGAAGCATGAAATATTTACAAATATATTAAATTTATTCCTAAATATTTAGCAATAAGAATTTTGAAAACTTCAACCCTCATAAATTTTTATTTAATAATAATCTAAAATCGACAAAAGTTTTTTGTAAAAAAAGTGATTAACTAAGTTATATTATACAAAAATGGAGAGAGAAGAGAGGAGGCAGTCCGCCAGCCTAAGGGCAGCAGCCGCCTCCTGCTTCTGTAGAAAAAGAAGTCCATGACCAGCAAGAGGAAATTTATTCATTGTTTTCTTATCGCACTCCACTCTTCTTTCCTGTGGAATTTATTTTTCACCAATAGTGGGGATGGCTGCAATTTTGGTTTTCTTCAAATTTTTGTTCTTCCACTTCAAGGTTGAATAAAATATTTGTGAGATTTTCTTTTCTAATATTTTTATTTTTATTTTATTTTTTAGTTAAAAGATATTAAAATCTTGATTTTCAATGGTTGTTAGATTTAAGTGGATTTATTAAATTAATATTTCATAGATATTTATTTAATTCTTATATTTTATGGATCATGATTTTCAAGAATTATTAAATAGATGACCAATGTTTAATAGATTTAAAATAATCTATAATCAATTAAAAACGGTAAGATTTGTTTGTTTTAATAAATTGGTGAATGATATTCATATCATGAAATTGAATAATCTAATTTAAATAAATCCAGATTAGAATTTATTAATTAAAATTGGATCTTTCGAAATTTTCAAAATGTCGAAACACTAAATCCAACGAGGGTCTCTTAGATTGTCTTTCGATTATGGAAGTAATTAACGGTGATATTTTGATTATCGAATAAGTAAGGAAAGATTGGTCGTTTCGTGGTACTTAACGGCTATAACTAATTTATTTATGAGTATTGAAATTTTTAGATACATCAATGATCAATTACATGAAATCAAGATGAAAATAATTCCTTTAACTAGAAAAATTTATTTTTCATTAATTTTTATTTTTAATTTTTGAATTCTTTATTTATTTTTTAATTAGTTTAGTTAATTTTTCAACCACTATATTTTATTTTATTTTATTTTCCTTAAAAAAAGTAAATTTATCGTTCCCTATAGAGATGACTCTATTCACTCTATATTATTATTTTATAAAGTAAGTATTTTATTTTTTGTTGTTTGACGACACATCAAATTTTGGCGCTGTTGTCAGGGAACGGTGTTAAGTAATTGTTTTGTTTTCTTTTTATTTTTGAAACTAATATTTATAATGAACTTATTAGAAGTTTGTCAACGACATAGAAGAGAATGATTTTAAACACTCGGACATGGCTGGACAAAAGATTTTAAAGGAGTTATTATGTGATTTTCCTAATATTGAGACTTCCCAACAATTTAGAATATGATAAGATATTCCCAAAAATGTCAATAAGATAAGTATTTATTCCATTGATCAAAAATTGGATGCACTAACATATCTTGTGAAAAAATTTGTTGTAGGACAAAGGCGACCAGTACAAACTTGTGGAATTTGTTCAGAGATAGATCATTCAACCGATAAGTGTCTCATTCTTTATGGTGACCCATATTCAAACATCTATAACCAATGATGGTGTAATGAATAACCAAACTTCAGTTATAAAAATTGGCAACAAATGTTCCAATAATAATCACAAAACCGACCACTATTTTAATCTCAACAATCCTCTTTGAGTCAAGTTACGTCTTTAGAAGAGATTGTTAAAAGTTTGACTAATAGTATTCTGTTAATTAAACAGAAAAGTTAATGATTTCAAAAAGATACCAGAGCAAGCATCTAGAATTTGGAAAATCAAATGTCACAATTGATGACAATTATGAGTCGGTTAAAAAAATTATCAAAAGAAGTGCAAACCAATTCATCAAAAGCCAAAAAAGATAGGGCATCGAGCAAATAGAGAAATTATCAACAACGAATGAATCCACAAATGAGGTAAGTAACGAGTTCGATACTTTCAAAACAAAAATTTTGATTTTGCCACATTTTCCCAATAAGTTTGCATAACCAAAAGAAGATGAAAAGAAAGATTTTGGAAACTTCTCCAAGAGAAGGATTCAACATTCCTCTCTTGGACGCAATAAAGTAAGTGCCAAGATCATTCATAAAAAGAGTTAAGACAAAAATTGATACGGATTTGGATACTTTAACTCTTGATTTTGATGGTAAAATTGTCACTTTTAATATTTTTTACGTTATGAAATATTAAAATGATTTTAAGTCTATTTTTCATGATAGCATGGTGGAGTACATTGTTCAAGACAATTTTGTACAAGAGGAATTGGATTTTGTATTTAAGAAAAATGTGACAAACAATGTTGCATAATTGGACAAATTTCTTAATGACAAACTTCTACATTGAAAACAATCATTGGTTGGCCATAAAAATCCTTCACTTCAATTCAAAATTGAAATTCATGTCAGGTAAGTTGAAGTAAAAATGGACCGGACAGGTCTTTGAACGAGATTGAAATGAAAAAACAATGTCGAGTCAAAGATATTAAACTGATCGGGTTGTCGAAGCCCTCAAATTAATACTGATTTCCCCCGATGCAACAAACTGTAGCAATAGTGGTTATCAGGTCGAATCCCAGGGGAACTAATTAACTTAATCTCCTAGTTGATGTTAAAAATAAAATTGGGGGGTTTTCAAATAAATTACTAAAATAACAATTACCAAATAAAATTAATAACCTAAAAATAAGAAAAAAGTCAACAATGCAAATTCTAAAATTTAAGGAAGAGAATCAATTCACAAAAACTCCGATCCAAGGGTTCATATATTCGATTATCTCATTGATCATTGGTTAAAATATTATTCTTGCGATTCAAGCATTTAACCTTAGATCTATTAGGATAGCCGTAATAAATCATGCGTTTTCCTAATTTAATCGACCAAACCCAGCGTCTAATCGAAACTTATCATTAACCGACTGGGCACGATAGCGTTCCATATCAATATAATGATAACATTACGTTATGTGAAAACAGTTAAACCAAAATATAAATAATTGGGATAGCCACAATTACTCAATTTTGTTCCATTGATTCCCTAGGTCAATTGAATACCGGTAAAAGACCCATAAACAAAATAACCTAGTTACTACTTGTACCATTCGTTCATGACAATTACGGATCAACTAATTCCTGGATAGCAATGGAAAAACTAATATTGAATTAAATTGTCAGATTAACCAATATTAGGGTTCCCTAAAATTAAATCAAGAATCAACGAATACTTGAATAAAAGCAAGAAATTAAATTTAGAACATAACCTCACAATGAAGAACAATTGATTAAAATTCCCCTTGAATCAGAAATAAAAATTAGCCACACATGGTGGTAAGTATCATCACAAGAGAAATAAAAGAAAAATAAAAATTCCTAATTAAGAAAGGAAGGAAAACTTAAATGGTAGCAGCCGTCCACCCTCTTGGAAACAAATATGAACAGTAGTCTCTTGAATTAGCCCCTTGTGAGAATGTAAGCTTCCTGTGAAGAATCTTTGTGAATAAATAATGAGGAGGCAGCCTTTGTTTTTGGAATGAAAAGGTGAGGAGGCAGCCGGCCCTAGCGTGTGGAATGAAAAGGTATTAAGATTTGATACCCTATTTTCCTTCCTCTAGACTTCTAAATCAATTAGGAGTCTCCAAAATTAGGAGATTACAAAAGTTCACTCCTACTAAAAAAAAGATTTTACTAAAAATAAAAATACTACTAAAATGTTGAAATAAAATTCAATCTCCTCTTCTTCAAAGCCCAATAAAATGTCTTGACCCAATTAATCTTCAAAATTGCTTCATTAAGCCCAATGTACTCCAAATCTTCAAATTCAACCTCCTAAAAATAAAATTCAATAAAAACAATCATTAGGGCATTAAACAATCAAATTCAAACCATGATAACAAAAAATAAATTCAATAAATTGCATGTTATCAAATTCCCCCACACTAAACCAATGCTTGTCCTCAAGCATTCTCTATCCCAATGTCACACAACCATTCTCCTCTTCACTCCTTCCCCTCCTTCATTTCATCATCCAACAACCTCAAGCACATATTGAAACATTCAAATCAGAACCACAATCCAGAGAGCAAGTAATCATAGTTGTATAACTTTAAAAGAAAATATATAGGCATCCCAATAGACTCAACAATATCATCAGAATTCAATGCAACAAAATCCGTTACCCTCACAAGGAAATCGCTCTATGCACTCAAGTGTTTAAAGGGAATTTATCGATAACTCTCAAAATCAAATCATAGTATGCTATTACCATAAGCTTGCTTATTAATCAAATCTCCACCACTGAATATATGAATTCAAAACAAAAATCCGGGGGTCTTTAAAAGGGTTGTAATGTGGCTAGGATAAGGGTAGGGAAAAGGTAAAAATGATGTGTAATGTATACCAAAGAAGCATGTCAAAAATTTCAAAATATACCTACTATCAACTCATCCCATAACATGAAGTACAATCAACCCAAGAAAAAATGATTCAATCAAGGCCTTATCATTCCTCGATCATATTTCTAAATACTTTTCTCTTCTCTCTCGTTTTTTTTTTTTTTTTTTTTTTTTTTTTTTACAATACCCAATACCGCTTGATCATCTCTTACGAGTAGGAGTGCTTCTGCCCGCTTTTGAATTAAACCTTCAGAATACCGCGTGATCATCTCCTGAGAGTAGGAGTGCTTCTGCCCGAATTTTGACACCCCATTCAGCAAACCGCGTGATCATCTGGTATGAGAGTGACTGCTTCTGTCCGAAATTTGAATATCACTCCATTTGTGACTTGACTTGAGAAAATTACTGGACACAAATAAAAATTAAAAAGGGGAGATAAATAGCATAATAAAACACCCAAAAATAAATAAAATTACTAGAAAATTAAATCAAACTCTTAAAAATTTTGGGTTGCCTCCCAACAAGCGCAATTATTTTAACGTCGTTATGCTCGACGGTCTTCATGATTGATTCAGCCGGACGAATAAATTGGAGACTGCAATGTAATGTCCAACATTGAAGAAATCTCCATGTCATCGTGAAATATCTTTAACCTATGCCCGTTCACTTTGAAAACCTTATTTGTGTCAAGGCTTTTGATTTCCACTGCACCATGAGGAAACACATTAGTGACAACAAATGGACCAATCCAACGAGAACGCAACTTACCTGGCATGAGCTTGAGTCGAGAATTATATAGAAGCACTTTTTGCCCAATCGCAAATTGTTTCTTTAAGATCATACTATCGTGAAATAGTTTGGTTTTCTCTTTATAAATCCTCGAGTTTTCATAGGCTTCCAATCTCAGCTCTTCAAGTTCTTGTAGTTGTAATTTTCTTAACTCACCGGCTTCATTCATCTTCATATTGCAACGTTTGATTGCCCAATACGCCTTATGCTCAATTTCCACCGGTAAATGACATGATTTTCCAAAAACTAACCTATAAGGAGACATCCCTATTGGCGTTTTGAAAGCTGTTCGGTAAGCCCATAATGCATCATCTAGACGCAAACTCCAATCCTTTCGTCCCGGGTTGACCGTCTTCTCTAAAATGGATTTAACTTCACGGTTAGAAACTTCGGCTTGTCCATTTGTCTGAGGATGGTATGTCGTAGCGACACGTTGATGTACCCCATATTTCTTCATTAATGCTTCGATTGTTCGATTACAAAAATGACTCCCTTGATCACTTATGATGGCTCTAGGAATCCCAAACCTGCTGAAAATATTAGTCTTGATAAAACCTACAACAGACTTAGAATCGTCAGTCCTGGTGGCCTTTGCTTCCACCCATTTTGATACATAATCAACGGCCAAAAGAATGTAAGCATAACCACAAGACGAAGGGAATGGACCCATAAAATCAATACCCCATATATCAAATATTTCACAAACAAGAATGGGAGTTTGGGGCATCTCATTCCTATGAGACAAAGTTCCTGTCCTTTGGCATTTATCACAATTTTTACAAAACAAATAAGCATCCTTAAACAAGGTCTCCCAATATAACCCACTATCTAGAACCTTCCTTGCAGTTCTCCTTGGTCCAAAATGTCCCCCACAAGCATAGCTATAACAAAATGCTAAAATGGATCTATGTTCATTCTCTGGGACACATCTCCTAATTATTTGATCAGAACAAAATTTCCATAAATAAGGCTCATCCCACACATAGTATTTTGCCTCATATCGAATTTTATCCTTCCTTGACTTACTAAGATCATTAGGCAAGATGTGTGTAACCAAATAATTCACAATATCTGCATACCAGGGGGTAATACCTTTCAAGTGAAATAGTTGTTCATCTGGAAAAATTTCAGAAATTGGTATAAGATCTTCTTCCTTTACTAACCTGCTTAGATGATCAGCTACCGAATTTTCAGCTCCACTTCGATCCTTGATTTCCAAATCAAACTCTTGCAACAAGAGAATCCACCGTATCAACCTGGGTTTTGACTCCTTTTTCGCCAAAAGATACTTCAAAGCTGCATGATCAGAATACACAACTACCTTAGAACCAAGTAAATAAGATCTGAATTTATCTAAAGCAAAAACAATGGCTAAGAGCTCCTTTTCAGTGGTAGTGTAGTTGCATTGAGCAGCATTCAATGTCCTTGAAGCGTAGTAAATGACGTGACTCTTCTTATCGATCCGCTGGCCAACAACCTTTCCCACAAGAAAATTGCTTGCATTGTATATTATGTGAAAAGGTAAATTCCAATCAGGTGGTTAAATGATTGGTGCAATAGTTAACAGGTTTTTAAGCTTGTCGAAGGCTTCCTTGCATTTTATCCCAAAATCGAAAGGTACATCTTTCTGAAGCAACTTGGATAATGACAATGCAATCTTTGAAAAATCTTGAATAAACCTGCGATAAAAACCTGCATGTCCAAGAAAAGGTATTTCCCTAACATTTGTAGGGTAAGGTAAGCTCTTAATCAAGTCAACCTTTGCCTTATCTACTTCAATACCTCTAGAAGAAATCACATGTCCTAGCACTATGCCTTCCTTCACCATGAAATGACATTTTTCATAGTTCAAAACCAAGTTCGTTTCCATGCATCTTTTCAGAATTTTGATCAAATGCTCTAAACAACTATCAAACGAGTCACCGTAAACCGTGAAATCATCCATAAAGACCTCAATGCAATGCTCAATATATTCAGAAAAAATGCTTAACATACACCGTTGAAATGTACCTGGGGCATTGCATAGACCGAAAGGCATCCTTCTATAAGCAAACGTCCCAAATGGACATGTGAATGTAGTCTTCTCTTGATCTTCTTGTGCAATAACGATTTGATAATAACCTGAAAAACCATCAAGAAAACAAAAGAATGATTTTCCGGCTAATCTTTCTAGCATTTGATCAATAAAGGGTAAAGGGAAGTGATCCTTTCTAGTGGCTAAATTGAGCTTCCTAAAATCAATGACCATTCGCCAACCATTTTGGACTCGCATGGGTACCAACTCATTGTCTTGATTTCTTACCACTGTGATCCCTGTTTTCTTTGGTACCACATGGATTGGACTCACCCACTTGTTTGTCAGAAATTGGATAAATTATGCCTTCATCTAAAAGCTTGAGAATTTCCTTCATCACCACTTCTTTCATGATTGGATTCAGCTTTCTTTGTGATTCCCTTACTGGTTTAGTGTCCTCTTCCAAAAGGATTCGATGCATGCAAATTGAGGGACTAATACCCTTTATATCAGCTAAGGTCCAACCGATTGCTGTCTTGTGATCCTTTAGAACTTGTAGAAGCCGATTTTCCTGCTCTTCCGTCAACTCTCTTGCTATAATAACGGGCAAGGTCTCTCTATCACCTAAGTACACATACTTAAGATGATCCGGCAAGGTTTTCAATTCCAATGTTGGAGCCTGCAAAACAGAAGGTAACATTTTCTTGTGAGAAATAGGAAGTATGGTACTCGAATTCAAAGACCTTGGTTGTTGTTCCAATATTGACTCTGAAATTTCACAAATCTCGACCGTCTCTTCCTTAGTATTGAATTGAATGCCCAATGCACGATTTGTGTCATTTTCTTCTTCAAAAATTTCCTGCACAATCGAATCAATGACATTAGCAAAGCAAATCGAATGACATTCATTCGGGTACCTCATTGCTTCAAAAATATTGAATTTCACAATCTCGCCGTCAAACTCTACGGAGAGTGTACCCTCATCCACGTCAATCTTTGTTTTCGCTGTTCTCATGAACGGTCTTCCCAATAGTAGCGGTGCTGAATTTGTAATGGTGTCTTCGTCCATTTTCAAGATGTAAAAATCTGCTGGAAAAATTAACTCGTTAACCTGCACCAAAACATCTTCAACAATCCCTTCCGGATACACACGTAACGGTCAACCAATTGAATAATCACTTTAGTTTCCTTTAAAGGACCTAGATTTAGAGCAATATAGATAGAATATGGCATGACATTGATTGATGCTCCTAAATCTAGCATAGCACGTTCAAATTTTCTCAAACCAATAACACAGGGTAAAGTGAACATACCTGGATCCGAACATTTCTCGGGTAGAGATCTCTTGATGACAGCAGACACATTCTCCCCCACCCTTATTTTCTCATCACCTTTCATCTTCCTCTTGTTTGTGCATAGCTCCTTCAAAAACTTTGCATATTTGGGTATTTGCTTGATGGCGTCCAACAAAGGTATGTTTATTTCTACCTTTTTGAAAGTTTCCCAAACCTCCTTTTCATAGTCTTCCTTCCTGGATCTTTCAAACCTGCTTGGAAAAGGTGGTGCAACATTGTTAGAACTCGTATGCAAAAGAGAATCGGAATTTACCTTGATTGGATTTTCATTGGCTACTTCGGCTTTTTCCTCTTCGTCTTTCTTTTCATTCCTCTTTTTGGGTGATGGCGGTTTGGATTGCACTTCTTTTCCACTCCTTAACACCATTGCACTAGCATTTTCCTTAGGGTTTACTACCGTTTGTGAAGGTAATTTCCCTGAATTTCGAGCCTCCAAATTGCTAATTGAAGTGGCCAGCTGTGTGATTTGATTTCCCAAGTCTTGAATACTAGCTCTCGTTTCCTGTTGAAATTTTTGGGTGTTAGTCGCGAGAGCTTTCACAATATCTTCTAGGGACATACCTGAATTAGATGGTTGTGTCGGTGCTTGTGTTGGCCTATTGAATTGCTGAGGAGGATATCTTGTCTGTCCTCCTTGATTCCCGTAACTCAGGTTTGGATGATTTCGCCAACCAGGATTATAATGAGTGGAGTAGGGATCGTACTTCCCTTGAGGTTGGCCAGGAAATCCTCCTACGGCATTTGCTTGATGAGTAGAATCTTCTTGCAAAGATGGACACGTATCCGTAGGATGTCCGGGTATCGAGCATATGCCACAAACCTTGGTTGCATGTATTTGTCCTACAGCCATCTGACGAACCAAAGCAGTCAATTCAGAAATTTGATTTTCAAGGTGAGAATGACTTACCTCATTGACACGTTTCGTAACTCCATCCGTTCTCAAACCAAATTGTTGAGAATTTTCTGCCATATTTGTGATCAATTGTCTGGCTTCTTCAGGTGTTTTATTTACCAAGGCTCCTCCGCTGGCCGCATCTACCATACTCCTATCCATGGGTAGAAGTCCTTCATAGAAATATTGTATCAAGAGTTGTTCCGGTATTTGATGATGTGGACAGCTAGCTCAGAGTTGTTTAAACCTCTCGAAGTACTCATACAGCGTCTCTCCGCTAATCTGTCTGATCCCACATATCTCCTTTCGAATGTTGGCCGCCCTAGATGCAGGAAAAAATTTTTCCAAGAATAATCTCTGCATCCCATTCCATGTATTGATCGAACCCAGAGGTAAATAGTATAACCAGTCTTGTGCCTTTTTTTTTAGGGAAAAGGGAAAGGCTCTCAGCTTAATCTGTTCCTCGGTCACACCTTGGGGTTTCATACTCAAACAAACAACGTGGAATTCCTTCAAATGTTTATGTGGGTCCTCACCTGGAAGACCACAAAAAATAGGAAGTAAGTGAATCAAACCAGATTTAAGTTCGAAAGCTACCTCAAGATTTGGGTATTCGATACACAATGGTTGTTGATTCAGATTTGGTGCAGCCAATTCCTTCAAGGTTCTCTCACGATCGGCCATCTTTTCCTCTTCTTCTTCAAAAATAGATCTGTCACAAATTGTCAGATCAATGTTAAAATTTGGCCTTCTACGTAACTTACCTTTCCTCTGTCTGGCCTCCTTTCTCAATCGGCGAGCAGTTTTCTCAATTTCGGGAATATATTCCAATTCACCTTCTTGAGAAGAACGGGTCATAAAATAAAAGAGGTCAGCAAAACAAATATAAAGAAAACACAACTAAGAAATCAAAATAGCTCCCCGGCAACGGCGCCAAAATTTGATCGGGTTGTCGAAGCCCTCAAATTAATACTGATTTCCCCCAATGCAACAAACTGTAGCAATAGTGGTTATCAGGTCGAATCCCAATGGAACTAATTAACTTAATCTCCTAGTTGATGTTAAAAATAAAATTGGGGGGTTTTCAAATAAATTACTAAAATAACAATTACCAAATAAAATTAATAACCTAAAAATAAGAAATAAGTCAACAATACAAATTCTAAAATTTAAGGAAGAGAATCAATTCACAAAAACTCCGATCCAAGGGTTCATATATTCGATTGTCTCATTGATCATTGGTTAAAATATTATTCTTGCGATTCAAGCATTTAACCTTAGATCTATTAGGATAGCCGTAATAAATCATGCGTTTTCCTAATTTAATCGACCAAACCCAGCATCTAATCGAAACTTATCATTAACCGACTGGGCACGATAGCGTTCTATATCAATATAATGATAACATTACGTTATGTGAAAACAGTTAAACCAAAATATAAATAATTGGGATAGCCACAATTACTCAATTTTGTTCCATTGATTCCCTAGGTCAATTGAATACCGGTAAAAGACCCATAAACAAAATAACCTAGTTACTACTTGTACCATTCGTTCATGACAATTACGGATCACTGAATTCCTGGATAGCAATGGAAAAACTAATATTGAATTAAATTGTCAGATTAACCAATATTAGGTTTCCCTAAAATTAAATCAAGAATCAACGAATACTTGAATAAAAGCAAGAAATTAAATTTAGAACATAACCTCACAATGAAGAACAATCGATTAAAATTCCCCTTGAATCAGAAATAAAAATTAGCCACACATGGTGGTAAGTATCATCACAAGAGAAATAAAAGAAAAATAAAAATTCCTAATTAAGAAAGGAAGGAAAACTTAAATGGTAGCAGCCGTCCACCCTCTTGGAAACAAATATGAACAGTAGTCTCTTGAATTAGCCCCCTGTGAGAATGTAAGCTTCCTGTGAAGAATCTTTGTGAATAAATAATGAGGAGGCAGCCTTTGTTTTTGGAATGAAAAGGTGAGGAGGCAGCCGGCCCTAGCGTGTGGAATGAAAAAGGTATTAAGATTTGATACCCTATTTTCCTTCCTCTAGACTTCTAAATCAATTAGGAGTCTCCAAAATTAGGAGATTACAAAAGTTCACTCCTACTAAAAAAAACAGATTTTACTAAAAAATAAAAATACTACTAAAATGTTGAAATAAAATTCAATCTCCTCTTCTTCAAAGCCCAATAAAATGTATTGACCCAATTAATCTTCAAAATTGCTTCATTAAGCCCAATGTACTCCAAATCTTCAAATTCAACCTCCTAAAAATAAAATTCAATAAAAACAATCATTAGGGCATTAAACAATCAAATTCAAACCATGATAACAAAAAATAAATTCAATAAATTGCATGTTATCATAAACAAAGGTACTTGTTGGAAGGTAATCCAATATTTTCTTTTATGATTTTTATTTCATATTTATTTGATTTGATTTAAATTTAATTTTGATTTTTTTAGGTGAATAAATGTTGAAAAATTTTATGAACAGAAGTGTTTTGCTATTAAGGCGTGCCCATACTTTAACAAACCATCATTACTGTTCAGTTTTGGTAATGTTCTTAAGTGATCAGAATTACATATGATTTAGGATGTGCCCATGCCTTAAGAAGGGGTCCATTGCTGTCACCATAATTTTTTCTTCAAGACTTGTTGGATTTGACCCTCTATTCACCACTCCATCTTAGAAAAGTCTTGTTCTCTCTTTATCTTTTTTTTTTGTTATTATTTTTGCTTTTATTTAATATGATAGTTATGTATTTTTATTTATTTTTTTCTCTCTCACTTAGCATATATTTGGGATAAAGTATGATTTAGATGTAGAGGGATATTTTATATTTTTGTTTTTAGTTTGTTTTTCTATAATTGGTTAAATTTTGTTTTATTTTATTTAATTAAAAAAAACAAAAAAAGAGAAAAATAATTTTTTTTAACTTTTTTAAATTGATATGTGTTATTTGGTTGGTTAAAGATTTATGAAAAATAGCTCAAATCAATGATTTTTGTACTTATAATGACCGTTCATATCTTTAATGACTTTCTTTGAGAGATGAACATTTAAAATTTAATACAAACCTCATTTAAAAATGAGGATTTGAGCTCAGAACGAGTAATATCATTTTTTGTACTTGAAATTTTCTTTCTTCATGAGTGATTATCACGATTGCATTAAACATACTAGAACTTGTAATATTATGAATTTTGAGATCACATCTAGAGTTTTATGCATTGAAATGACAAAGGCACATAGATTTTACCCCCTTTTGACTTTCATAAAAATCCTCACCCTAATTTTTATTGCCCTTAGTGAACTAAATTGAATCTGAAACCTTTTTCTTTCTTCATAACCCCTCAATATAATACCAAAACCCTTATTTTTTGTATGCTTTTCAATCCTTATATCAAAAATATATGTAGTTAATTTCATAATTTTCATAAATTTTTATCTCAAAAGACATGTATCGATTAGAGTTTTAATATTAACATTTGCTATATATGAAGGATGAAGAGATTTGATGAGTCAAAAAAAAAAAGAAAGGAAAAAGCCTGATTTTGTTGATCTTTTGCACTTGAGTGTTCTTTATAAAAAAAAAAAGAGAGAAAAGAAAAAAAAGCAGCAAAAAAAAAAAAGAAAAATAAAAGGAAAAAAATGCTGCATCTATGAAAATTTCATTTTAGTCATAGATTGAAAAAATCTAACATTTTTATATACTTTTGACTGTTAGCTATTTGAGTACGTGTGAATAGGGAGATCATACATTTTTGGCGTCCTATTTATGAGGAGCAAATGTGTTATTATAGAAAAATTGTGTAATTAGTTACATATTCTCTTTGATATATTTTAAACCCTTGATATACCATTTTATCCTACTCTTAACCTTAATCCCGTTACAATCAAATGAAACAATTTTAGATTAATATATGAAATTGAAATTTATAAGTAGTGGAGATTTGATATATTTGCAAACATATGGTAATACCAATTTCAATCTGTTGATTTGTGTGTTATTGATATATTCTTCACCCGTTTTCGAGTGTATTTGAGTGAACTTTTGGAGAAAATATTAATTTTTACAGTTTTGATTTCATTGAGAGCTATTGGGATTTGAAATAGTTGTTCTTGTATGAAATACTATGAAATATTTATTGTTTTAATTATTTTTCTAGTTTGACTCTCATGGTATATGTTGGATTAGTAGTTCGAAAGAAAAAAATAGGTTGGTTAGAGTAGTTTTAATTTTATTCGAGCTAATAATACTTAAAGACAAGCAGCATTTAGGTATGAGGGAATTTGATAGAACATAAATTAGTGTAATAATTATGATTTATTTTGTTTAATTTTTGAATGAATATTATACTAATTATTGTGTTTTATGGTAATTGATATAATAGGATAATGGATGAAACTTTAAAAAAAAAGAAAAGAAAAGAAGATAAATTTTGAAGTACGAAACATTTATAAATATATTGAATTTATTTTTAAATATTTAAAAATAAGAATTTTAAAAATTTTAATCTTTGTAATTTTTTATTGAATAATTATCTAAAATTTTAAAAAAAAATTTCTTTAAAAATTATATTAATATACTTCTATTTATAAAGTGTTACGTTGTGCAAGAAAGAGAGAGAGAAGAGTAGAGGCATCCGGCAGTCCCGGGGGGAAAGCAGCCGCCTCCTATTCCTGTAGAAAAGAAAGTCAATTTCCAGGAAGAGGAAATTTATTCATTCTTGTCTTATAGCACTCCATTCTTCTTTCATGTGGAATATATTTTTCACCGACAGGGGGACGGTGTATTTTTGTTCTTCCACTTCGATGTTGAATAAAATATTTATGAGTTTTCTTTTTTATATTTTTATTTTTATTTTATTTTTTAATCGAAGAATATTGAAATCTTAATTTTGAATAATTGTGAAATTTAAGTGAATTTATTAAATCGATATCTCATAAATATTTATTTAATTCTTATATTTCATAGATTATAATTTTTATGGGTTATTAAATAGATGATAAATATTTAATAGATCTAGAATAATTGATAATTAATTAAAAATGATAAGATTTGTTTGTTTTTAATAAAATAGTGAATGATATTCATATCATGAAATTGAAAAATCTAATTTAAATAAATACATGTTGGAATTTATTAATTAGAATTGGATCATTCTAGATCTTCAAGCTATCAAAACACTAAATTCAACGAGAGTCTTTTTGGATTGTCTTTCGATTTGATAAGTAATTAACGGTGATACTTTGATTACCAAATAAGTAAGGAAAGATTGATCGTTTCGTGGTATTTAACGGTGATAACCAATTTATTTATGAGTATTGAAATCTTTAGATAGATCGATGATTAATCACATGAAATCAAGGTGGAAATAATTCATTTGACTAGAAAAATTTATTTTTCATTAGTTTTTATTTTTATTTTTTGAGTTCTTTATTTTTATTTTAATTAATTTAGTTAATTTTCCAACCCTATATTTTTATTTTATTTTATTTTTCTTAAAAAAAATAAATCCACCGTTTCCTGTGGAGATGATTCTATTCACTCTATACTAGTATTTTGTAAAGTAGGTATTTTATTTTTAATTATTTGATGACACACCAATTAAAATTACAATTGAATTAAAATTACAATTGTATTGTCTGAAACTTTTTTAAAATTAAAACCCATATATCATGTTTTAACACATATAAAATTTAAACCAAGAATTGAAAACAAATTATGATGGTTTTTTCTTGAAGTTTGACCTGAATAATTTTAATTTTAATTCAGGTCCCAAAAAAATTATTTTTATTTAGTTTGGTTCAACCCGAATCGAATCGTTTTATTTTTATTAAACCGAAATCAAACAAAAAAAATTTTGATTCGATTCGATTTGAACCAAATTGATTTTTTTAAAAAGAAAAAATAAACCAAACTGAGAACTTCGGTTTGATTCGGTTCGGGTTATTAGTTTAACCTAAACCAGTGACACTCCTAATGGCAAGCTTGATTAGGCTTACTAACGGATAATTAATCTAATAAAAAGGATGTTAGGTACTCTTAATCAAAATTTAAATTTGAATTTTGAAAATGAATAGATTTATGTTAGGAGAGCTCCTATTTAAAAAGGGTTTAATAGTAGCTTGAACCGAAAGTATGGCTCTAAACATCGATTGATCTAAGTAATTGAAAAAAAAAAAAAGGAGCTTGATTGGGCTCAAGCGGGACTAATGTGGCCCAAACAAAATTGTAAACCCCAGCCCAGTACTGCCTCAAGTTTGGACTGAACTAGATGAAACCACATATTTCTAACCCATTCCAAAATTCTCTCGGGCGGGCAGGTTGGATTAACCTTTTGAAAGGGGGAGTGAGCTGAGCTACCAATCTACTCCACTCATGAAAGAAAAATCAAGATTCTCCCTAATTTGTTATGATCAATTCTATTGCACCACCTCTCTTAAAAACTTCTTCCAAGTTTGAAAATGGTCTTCCCCAATTTTGAGTTTGCACTTATAGATTGATTTTTTTTTCATTTTGTTATACAAAAATTCGAACTTGAAATCTCCAATCACCTCTTCGAAAATGGTTTACTCCATATGGATGCGTATAATATAACCAATAGGTAGGATGAACCCGGCTGAACAAAGTTGGTTGAGAAGATACAAGTCTAAATTTTAACAAATATTTTAAAAATTAATTGTTAAAGTGATTTTTTTTTTAATATTACTTTCTAAACATTATTCTCTTCTTTTTTACTTATTATCAATATTCGAAATTATATTCCGAATAATCTAATTTAAATGTCTATATGGCTCATTTAGAGGACATTTCTCTTAATGTAGATATATATTTTTTTTATAAATTTTGAATTCAAAACTTAATTTAAGAGATCTAGTATTTTATCTCAATAGATCACCTATATGTTCCTTTTACTTTCGAAACATTGAGCCACACAATTTAACAATTTCCATTGCATATCAACATGTGTGTGTGTGTGTGTAAGTTTGCATAAGAGAGAGAGGGAGAGAGGTGTGGCAACATAATAATCAAGTGATCAAATTGAATTAGGTTAGTACTTAGGCATCACTTAATCAATCATACTAAGGGTGATTAAGACTGATTGAGATCGTCCTTTCTGTTTTCAAGTGATTGGCCCACGTTTTAGTATTCCCCTTGGGCTTTCATTATCCATAATAATACTGCTTAGCATGATTAAACCACAGGAATTAAAATAAGTGAATGTATATGGGAAACATACATAATACCCAAGGAAGACACAGAGCAGGGCATGCCACATGTACGCCTGGTACATGTTAGGCCGTCCTGTCAATTATCAGGAGACAGCCACATTAATTTGACAATGTTTGAACATAACAAAACATAATCAAAGATTAATGAATCGAGTTAATGTGTGGATTCAGTCCCTTTCCTTCATAAAAGACGAAAGTTTTGATTAGATTTTTCATTTATATCATAGTGGAGATCAGCTGACCACGTATGTATGCCATGTATCTTATCTTGTCTGCCATAAATTAATATTTTTCCTTTTTGTTGAATATTATGAGGTTTAATTTGAAGTAGACTTTCTATAGGTTTAATTTTTTATTTTCAAGACTTAAGTTTCAAATTTTAATTAAAAAAGTTTAATGTTCTGAAAAGATATCGGTGATGGATGAATTAATACGGGTTTTACATGCACTTCTCAAGAATCTCAATGAAAAAATTGATTCTAAAGATATTCACTAATAATTTAAAACAACTCTCTAGAATATATGTGCGTGCTTGCCCCGCGTATGCACTGATACAGATTTATTGAATCTGATAGCTATAGTTGAGAGAGAATTAAACATAAAATTCTATTTAAGATGGTGTAGGAGAAATGTCAAATTCTTTCGGCTTGTTTCAATTTATGTTTATTTATAATATTTTTTATTTAATCACCAATATTTAAAAGTTTGACTAATTTGATTCGATCAGTTATGAGAATTAATTTAAAAGCGGGTTCTCTCCGATAAGAAATTTTAATTAAAATATTTTAATACTTTAGCACTAAATTTATAAATCGTTTATGTTTATTTATAATATTTCAACTAAAGTATAAAAGTTTTTATAAAAGAAAAATATAAAATTTTGTAAGTAAAAATAAAATTTCATTTTAACAAGAATTAAAATTATTATTTTTAATGATAATTTACCTAATTTCAGTATAATCAAAATCCTTACATAGATGCACCACATAATTATCCTGAATTTTGAAGCTGAACTATTTTATTAATACAATTCTTATTATTTTCCTCAGCTTTGGCACATCAAATATCCATCTTTTCCCGGAGTAAGTAAAAAGATGCAAAAGCGTCTCCCGAGGCTGCCCTTTTTCTTTTTTCTCCTTTTCTTTAAAGCGGCCAAACTTTAATCAAGTAGCTATTTGTTTGAGATTTTACTAATATTTATAGGACCTTTTAGAAAAGGCTAAGATTAAACTCTGCTACAATTAGTTAGTTAGTTAATTGATTAGTTGGGTTGTTAGGAAAATTGATTTGTTAGTTAGTTTGGTTTTTTTTTTCTTTTTCACCAATCGATATTTGAGTTTTATTCGATTAATTTGATTCAAGTATTGTAGATTCTATTAAGAGATTGGTTCTTTCAATTTTTTTTTTTCTATTTTTAGAATTCGAACTCGAGACTTTTGCTTAAGAAGGTAGAGTGTTCGATCACTCAATTCAAAATAATTTGATTGATTTGTTAATTAGTAATTAAACAAAAGTAATTAAAAAGATGAGAAGGCAAGCTATGAAATGGAATTGAATTGATTTCTTAACATACTCTCTCCCTCTCTCTCTTCCTCTTTCTAACTCTCTCTCTCTCTTCTCCTACCTCTCCTCTGCCTATTCTAATCATTTCCTACATCTCCATTGTCCTCTATTACAAGCCTCATTCCTTGTATTTCCCTCTCTTTTGAGCTATTACCAATTAGTATCAGAACTCATAATTCTTAGTAAGACAATGGCAAAGGAAATCTAGTATGAAGCCATCACAGAATAATTGCAAGAAATGGCCCTAAATATTGAAGAAAATTATCTCTGGTGGGAATGAAGAATGGATGAACATGACCAAAAATTAGAAACTTTTATGCCTAATGTTGATAACAGATTCAACGCCATCATGAAAGATGCTGAGCAAAGACAAACCCGAAAAAAGGTATGGAAAAATTGTATATAAGTCTCCTATCCTACCCACTACTATTGAAGGAAGATCAAGGGTGGAAATAGGATCTCAATTGTCCAAAAAAGAATCTATTAATGATAGTTTCTTGTCAAACCCTCTATATTGTTCATTGAGAAAAATCTTTTACTAGAAACAAGATCTCAATTATCTAAGAAAGAAATTTTAATTGTGGTTTCTTGCCAAATTCCCCAAATATTGAACTTCCGGGGTTCACGGGGAAAAATCCTTCATCAAGAAGAAATTCAAGAAAAGTTTTTCTCAAATTCTCTCGTCTTCTCTTTCCTCCCACTAGTCTCTCTGTAACTCAAACCAGATTCTTTATTCGTCTCCATCAACCTATCTTTCAATATAAATGTAAACCTTAACTTAAGATTCATTCAATCTGTCAAAGAGTCTTGAAATCTACCCTAATTTCCTTTCTTTAAGAACAACACCATCGTAAGAAATTGACGTTATCTTTTATTACTAGTTGCATTGTTAGAGTTCACCACATCAAATTGCCCTAAAAAATGGATTAATCTTAGTTTAGAAGAATCAATATGGGGCCAATGAACTTTAACTCAACTGACACATTATCCCCCAGTTGTAATAAATTTGAATTCGAGTTCCAATATCTACCAAAAAAAAAAAAGAGAATCAATATGGGAAGCCTTATGGTTTTCATCATGTCTTAATTTCTAACTTTACATCCTTGTGTCAAGGATATTTTTAAAGGGAGAAATATTATAACAATAGTAGTCAGTTAGTTAGTTGATTAATTGAATGGTTAATTAGTTAATTAATTGAGTGGTTAGAAAAGTTGGTTGGTTAGTTAGTAGTTAAACAAAAAATAATTACAAACAATGTATAAATAGTTTGAAAGATGAGAAGGTAAGGTATGAAATGGAATTGAATTGATTTCTTAGCATACTTTATCTGTCTCCCTCTCTCTCTCTCTCCCTCTTCGTTTCTGTCTTTCTTTCTTAATAACTCTCTCTCTCTCTTCTCCCTCTCTCCCTCTTTCTAACTTCTTCCTATTTCTTTCTCTCTCAATCTCTCTCTCTCTCTTCTCCTACCTCTACTTTACCCATTCTAATCATCTCCTACATCTCTATTGTCCTCCATTACAAACCTCGTTCCCCCCCCCAAATGGTTCATTTCCCTCTTTTTTTGAGCTGGGTTTTTACATACAACAATAACAACAATCAAATGTTTATCTCACTAAATGTAGTCGTCTATATAAATCTTTCTATATCATTATACTCTATTTCTTCGCACATATATTCATTTATATGATTGTTTTCTTTATACAACAGTAATAATTGTATTTTTATAAGACTAAACTCTGCTAAAATTAAGAAAAACGTTTTCTATACAAAATCATTAATATAATAATTTTACTAATTTTTATTATAAAATTCGCCTCTAAATTGCAAAACTCCATATTTTCATAAAATAATTACTTCAATTGAAAAATATTAAGAGAAAGAAAAAGAAAAGTTAATCAATTAAAAAGGAAGTTAAAATTAATCCAAATTCATACTCGTCTATCAACAAATACTTGATCTTAGCTCATGTAATATAAAATTTGTGTTTAGAACTAAATAAATTCTTAAAAAATTATAGAGTTTATTTCTAATTCTGATTTTTATTATTTGAAAAAGAATATAAAGTTCATTTCTAACTCCAATCTCAAAGTTAAAAAAAAAAAAACGAATACGTAAATGAAATCTATGTTATAATTATTATGTTATCATGATTTAATTAACTAAAAGAAAGAAAGAATAAAATAAATTGTATATTTTATTTTTTTTAATTTTTGGTTTCATATAATTCTAACAATAAGGTAAACAATTTTGCCCTTCGATTGTCGAGAGTCAGACAATTGTTCTAAATAGAATATTAAAATGAATCAAAATCAATAATCATATTAAAATTCATATAATTTGTTTAGATTAATGAAATGAAAATAAGATTTAGGAATAAAACTTCTTAATTATGGAGTTTTTGAAACTCAAATAAAGATATGGATCTGTGAAACCCATTTCTTTTATTTTTATTTTTTCCAAATCCAAATTTCAGTTTCCGAGTGTGAATGGTGCCCCCTTGATTTTTAAGAAACAAAAAATTTTTACTTTTTAAAATTTTTATTTAGAAAGCATTTTGATTTTAAGATTTTTTATTTTAAAAAATATTTAATTTGTAATTTTTTTTTAAAAGAAATTCTTTTTTGGGAAGGATTCAAATTTCAGTAGGATTATAATATCTTTTTACTTTATAAATAAAGGTAATATTTCATTATTAATTAGTATAATTAATTTCTTATAAACCTTTTAAAATCTAAGAAATTTCTATAAATTAATCTTTTTTTATAATTTTTAAAATAAATTAACCAAACAAAATTTGAATAAAAAAAAAATACTATGAATCACTTTATTTGTTACTGCATTATCATGGTTTTATCCGATTCCATGTCGGCAGGGTTTCTTCAGGGCTCAAGGGGACATTGTCTGTCCTGCGTCCATAGTTGACCTCTTCCCTACTCCTCGGGTAACACTTCACCATCCCAGTTGTGTCCACGTGTCATAGTCGGTTTGTAGGACCCACAGCCCTCCATCAGAGATCCATAGACCCACTGTAATCAAACACGTGTCATCGTAAGTCGCTTACCCTGTATAGGTCACGTAACTAAGGCTATATGGGTTCATACTTGGTACAAATTTTTGTTATCATTGCCTCAACACCCATCAAATGAAACAAAAATGTGAACCCTGGGATCGCCGGATTCTGACATCTCCGGCGGTTCATCCATGCGAGGGTATTTCTCCGGCGACCCTTCTATCCTCCGCCATTAATCTTGCTAGTGAAATTTGTAATTATAGATTTAAAGTTTTTGCTACACAGAAAAGGAATGCGTGCGGATTGATTCGCATGATTACAATTCTCCTCATGTTCTTCGAAGAAATTCATGAAAGCCCACGTTCAATGATTTCAAAGTCAATGATTCTATGCTTTTCCGAGCTTCACCTCACTTTTCAAAAAATTCAGTTCTTGTTAGAGGATTGTTCAAGAGAAGGTGCTCAAATTTATGTGCTAATGAAGTCACAGATCGTCTCGAATCAATTTCGAGTACTAGCAAGAGATATAGCAACTGCTCTTGATGTGCTTCCAGTGAAACAAATCAGTGTAGGCATTGAGATGCAAGAGTTGGTTGAGCTAATAGCAAAGCAAGCTCAGAAGGCGAAATTCGAACTAGATCCAGATGATGAATTGGCTGCAAAACAAGTTGCGACGGTTCTGGAACAATTCGAGAACAGATTTCAACCCGATTCTAGCGTTCTCAAGCAAGTTCTTGATTACCTAGAGATCAAAAGTTGGAGTTCGTGTGATGGGGAAATCAGATTTTTGGAAGATGAAATTAGTTTCCAGAGCTCGGATGGTGATGAGAGAGAGCTGTCTACGCTAAGTAGTCTTGTTGGGTTCATGACCTATTGTAGAGGAGTCATATTTGAAAAGTTGGATTATGGAAGCAATTATCAAGCTGAGAACAAGTGCAGTGAAGAGCTGATGAAATGCCTGAATCCAGAGGATTTTCGATGTCCAATTTCTCTTGAGCTCATGACTGATCCAGTCACTGTCTCCACTGGGCAGACCTATGATCGATTTTCAATTCAAAAATGGCTTCAATCAGGCAACACAATTTGTCCAAAAACAGGAAAAAGGCTAACAAATACAGAATTAGTACCCAACACAGCTCTCAGAAAGCTCATCTACCAGTTCTGCTGGAGCCATGGAATCTCACTAGCAAAGTCCAGAACTACAAGTTCTAGTCACAGCATGACAAGAGCAGTTGTCGCAGGATCTGCATCGGCTGCAGAAGCTATGAAATTCATTGCGGAGTTTCTAGCAAACAGGCTTGCATTTGGATCGGATGATGAGAAAAACAAGGCTGCTTATGAAATTCGCTTGCTTGGAAAATCAAGTATGTTCAATAGCGCATGTTTGATTAAAGCAGGCGCAGTGTCACCACTCTTGAGCTTACTAACATCTACCACTAATCCAATCACTCAAGAAAATGCGATTGCAGCGCTATTGAAGCTCTCAAAACACAATAGAGGCAAAAGGGTCATTGTGGAAAATGGTGGGTTAGGTGTTGTTATTGGAGTTATTGAAAAAGGACTGAAGGTCGAGTGTCAACAAATAGCTGCTGCAGTGATTTTCTACTTGGCCTCAATTGAAGAATATCGAAAATTGATAGGAGAAACAGAAGGGGCAATTCCAAAGCTAGTGGAGCTAATAAGGATTGGAACACCTTGCGGAAAGAAGAATTCCCTAGTTGCGATTTTTGGACTAATTTTGTGCAAAGAGAATCACAAAAGAGTGCTTGAAGCTAATGCAGTTCCACCCATTGTTGATCTTTTGTGCTCCTCTGATGGAAGTGATCTTGTGACAGACTCCTTGGCTGTTCTTGCATCCTTAAGTGAATCCATTGAAGGAGCTGTCGCCATCAAAGAATCGTCTGCAATGCATTTGGTGATGGGAATCCTGCAGACTTCAACATCCAGAGCTGGGAAAGAGTACTGTGTCTCAATTTTGCTATCTATGAGTACTCATTTGGGCACAGAAGTGATTGCAGTGTTAGCTAATGAATGTGCCCTCACTACTTCACTCTATTCCCTTCTCAACGATGGCACCTCTCACGCCAAGCAGAAGGCAAGATCGCTTCTCAAAATCATCCATAGATTTCATGAAACATATTCCTCAGGATTTATATGTTCAGATGCAGCTGAAGACCAGTTTGTTCATGCTTGGTGAAAAGGATACTATTCTTTTTTGGAGTCTATTCATGTAAAATATGCAGTCTAGAGTTACAAGCTACATTTTTTTATTTTAATTTCATATTTTTGATTTAGCTCGAGTTTTTGAGAGCTAATCCTCATTTTTATTTATAAAACTATGTAAATACATACATGGATACTCTTACCTCTTCTTTGTTAAGGTTGGCTACATCTCTATCTTTGTTTTAAAATTTGCCCAAAAGGAAAAAAAAAGGAAAAAACTTTATATCCCAATGCTGCAATTTATGTTCAGTGGCATTTTAAGATTGTATCCCAACAGAACCAATTTTGGTCTTGTTAGGCAACAAATTCCCCCAAATGCTGTCAAACAAGATTTTACCCATCCAACCAAGTGCAATGTGCTTCTAATCTTGATGACATTTTGAAGGTCCTATGACCTTACCAATGATGCATTCAACTAGATATTCAAGGAAAATGATTTCAAGAATTTTGAAATTTGATAAAAATAAAGTTTTGGAGAGTCACATCTTTGGAAAAGTTAACAAGAATAGAAATTAAGTTTATATTGGTTTTTCTCCATATAGCTGTGTTTGATATAATTATTCAAAGAAAATATGATTTGGGTTTTAGTTATTTAAAAGGAAAAATGCAATATCCAAGAAAAACAAAGAAATTACTTTAAAAAATTATAAGGGAAAATAGACTATCAATCCAAATGAGAAAGAGTTTCAAAGGAATTGGTGGGTTTGGACTTGTTAACCAAATTGCATTCCATCTATTCAAATGTGATAAAAATCACAATCCCTTTTTGTCAAAACCTTAATTTTGTTGAGTTAGCATTATCCAAGAAAATCCTAATTAGAGGTCTGTATTTAATGGTGAAAAGTCAATTAATTGGAGCCAGAACCCTTCTTGGTTCATTCGGATATTTCTTGAGATGATTTGACATTATGGCTGATGAGGGTGACCACACCATGACTCCTAATATATCTCAACCTAACTCTCTCAATAATACGATAATTCCAAATAATTGCCACTTGGCGCACCAATGTCCACTCATTATTGAGCATGCCAGTGGCTCTCAATAAACTCCAATTTTCCACACCCAGGAAAATGGAATTCGAAGGGTAAGAATGCATGGACCTTGTAGCTACTGTTTCATTATGTTTGAGATCAACGGTTGAGATTAATAGATAATTAATTTAATAGGTATAGATGTTAAATTTTTTAACCAAATAACTTAAGGATGAAAAAGATTATATTAGATTTTTTTTTTTTTAAATTAGATCTGATAATGTTCAGATCAGATTAATTGAATTATGATTCTAAATATTTTATAAAAAATTGGATCAAAGGAGTGCACGAGGGTCGAGAGCTCAAGCCCTTAGTCTACATGTTGTAGACATGTTAATCACAAAAGGTTGAATATCAAACGGTTCGAATAGGATTACTCCATACTTGGAATCAAATATTTGTGTTTGGCCAATGATCCCGTGCATGCAAAATTCCTAAAACCACTTAAAAAAAAAAAAAAACCTCAAATTTTAGTATTACTTATGAAATCAAGTTTTTTCACTGAAATCCTAAATTTAAATTTAAAGAATAAGACTAAATAAATCAAATGAATAAAAAATGAGATAAGCCAAATATTACAAGAAACACTACATATCAATATGTTTCGATTAATTCATACAGATGATTGGATTGAAAATTAATTAGATATGCTAATAATATTATCATGTAAGAATGATTTATTTGATTCTTAACTCATTTAGTTTTCTTATTAATTTGGATAACTCAAAACATTTATATTGACTTAACTAGTTATTAAAAAGAGAATTAAATATTTTAACAATATTGGTCCAATATTATAGCCTTAATTTTTTTATTAGGAAGGTAAAACTTAGTTTGGAGTGAAGCCAAAAATATAATTTTATAGGATTGATATTAAATAACATAATTATAAATCTGGACAATCGGTCGATTTGGTCAGAAATAGATTATAATAGACTAAAATTAAATTAGACTAAAATTAGTAGTTTTTTTTTTTAAAAATTATTATAAGAATCATATTGAATCTGTTTAGTAAAAAAAAACTATTATAAGAATCATATTGAATCTGTTTAGAGCCTCTATCTAGAACCTTTATGAATTGAAATCAAATTAGCTTTTACAACTTCAATACCCATTCATCTCTCTTCAAACCTAATTCGAAATCAATTATGCTCGGAGAAAAATATTTTTTTTGGCTCTTACAAAAATTATTAAAAGTTTCAATTAATCATGTGAACTGTTCCATTTGAACCAAATTGTGAATAAGTGTATCATTCCTACATATTTATAGGCACAATGAAATCTATTGAATCAATGCTTAGTTGGTCTGATGGCTCGACATTGATTCTCTTAAATAAAATTTTATATTTAAGTTTTGTATATGAAAAAAAAAATCGATAAAATTTTGTTTTTTGTTCAATTTATCTTAAATTGAATTTAGTTAGAGTTAATATGGTTATCATATATACGTGGTTTATTAAAAAAAAATAAATCCATCAATCGATAATTATTTTATTATTTTAATTCTTATTAAAAAAAATCATTCAATAATTATAAATTTAATAAGGTTTCGATTTTACGGATACAAATCATAGACATGGTCAAAGCAATTCCCACCGAAGCAAAAGGGGAAAGTGAGTACTAAAAATGCTCTATGTAATATCTGCGCTTTTTACAGAAGCAGAAACTCTTTCATCGACGAAGACGAGTAGACGACGAGCGACCATCCCAGCTCTCGATCCAATCTCAGTAAGCTTTTTGAATTTCGCTTTTAATTTTTAGGGTTTTAATGTTTAGATTGATCGCAGTGAACTACTATTTAGTTTGATTCAATCAGGGTTGTATCATTATCAATTAACGTCAAATTTGATTCTGTAAGTTCAAAATTTCAATTAATCGTATGAATGCGTGTAGGAATTATGGCGGCAGAACCAAAGGCGACGACTGAAGAAGCAAAGATCGACCTCTTCGAAGACGATGACGAGTTCGAAGAGTTTGAAATCGATGAAGGTGATATCTCTGTTCTTGTTCTTGCCCTAATTTTGACTTGCTACTCAAAATTGATTGCTAATTTGTGAAGCTTGACCTTGTGTCTTGATGTTTGGTCTTTTATTCGCTTCACTCTGTATTGTCTTGTTAAGTATTGGTCTGAAACGTTAAGTCTTTTGCAATTTTCTTCCTTGCAGAGATAGCAATAGTATGACTGTTAGAAGAATGTAGGGATGCAAAAGATTGTCCATCTACTTTGAAAGCAATTGTCAAAATGGCTCGCTATAAGGGAAAGAAAGTTGTTTTTTTGCTGATTGAGTTGATCAAGTTAGGGAAGAAAGCCATCGGGTATATCTTTAACAGTTAGAGACGGACCCCTAGTTTAGACTGTGAATTTCATGCTTGCTGAGCTCCTCTTAACTTTCTTCTTGGCGTTTCATCCTTGGTGTTTGATGGCTCCTGTTCATCCTCATTGTTGGCTCATTTGTAAAATCTTTTCTTTAATCCTGTATTTTCTTTATCTCCAAATAATGATCTCGATTGCACTAGGAAAAATAGCTTGTGGTGTACAGAAAATAGAAATTGTTAATGCAGATATAGTTGAGCAAATGTAGGGAAGAGATCAATATGGCATGCTGTGGATAGTTGGGGATGTCTAATTTCAAGCTTAAGATTTCTGAATTTTGGAGTTAGGGTGAAATCACGTATCTGGAAGGAATATAACTATCTGGTGTACCAGTGTGGTGTCCAATGACTTGTCTTCTTCCTGGCAGTTGGCATTTGGTCAAATTCTTTTCTGTAACCTTTTTCATTCTCTGACTCCAAATATCTAATTCTGCTGCGAGTTCAAGTTTTGGAGAGCTTTGATCCATAACTAAAATTTCTGGTATGCCCAAAAGGTGGTATATGTCATGGTGTGGTGACATGTTTTCACTTCAAGGAAATAGTAATACCACTATTACAATTTCTCTTACATCTCAAGTGGGCAAATGTATCATTTCATTTTCTTTTATCCCTAATAAATGATTTCTTTTCCTAGCCCCCAAACCCCCTCCCCCCCCCCCCCCCCCCCAAAAAAAAAAAAAAGAAGCATAAGTGGGTTTCTGGAAGAGGGTGAGTTGGACTCTTATACAGAGAGATTACATCATTCCCTTGCGTTTCATATGCTGATTAGTGGATACTTGATCCTGTTTACAGGTTGTTCTAGTTTTCACTACACCAACAGTTAATCAATCAACTGAAGTTCCTATTAAATCAAGTTCCTTGTATTCGAGCTGCATGACCATGTCACATTTAACTTTCCTTCTAAGTTTATTTTTGATGCTATCTCCATGGGTCAAATATCGACATATTTCTGATAAATCTATAGCTTTACTTTACGATGCTTTCTTTCATTGTTCACCATTCAAATATCTTCTTCACAAGACAAATGCTATATTTTAATGTATTTGTACCTGAACTATGTATATGGTGAAAAAGTAATTTGTAGCCGAAAGGTTGGGCATCGATAAACCGGTGCTTTTTCCACTTGGTATGACGTTTTGGTAGCTATACATTCATGAAGAAGTCTTGACTTGAATTGGCAAGCATGGGGATATTCCTTCTAGCAATCTTTGAAAAATGGCATTTATCCATATTGTATCTAAAATGGAGAGAGTTTTGTCCCAAAAACATGAATCTTTCTGGATTTTATAGGTGGCCAACATGTGTGGATGGACTAGATGCTAGTATTGATCATGTTTGGGCAAGCCATGGATTTTATTTCTTGGTGGTGATGCTTCCCCAAGTCATTGGGGGAATCAAATGATACTGAATTACCTCTGCATGTATACACTTTTCCACAAAAATGTGATGGGTTTTCAAGTTGTGACAACTTGCTAGTTCTTATTTCATTCCCAGACTTACTATTGCTACTACTTATCTCATGGTTGCTCTAATTGATGGTAATTTGTTTGTAATTTTTCTGAAGGGACGAAGATTGGTCAAAGACCAGAGAAGATGCATTTTTTTGCCTTGATTATTTTGTTTTCTTTGTGCTTTTCCATAAACTTATGGTTGCTTTTCTGAATACTAGCAGAGTGGGAGGACAAAGAAGCCACAAAAGAGGTGATTCAGCAGTGGGAAGATGATTGGGATGATGATGACGTTAATGATGACTTCTCCTTGCAACTGAGGAGGGAGCTTGAGGGTAATACAGAGAAGAAATAGAGAAAGATATTATTGGCAAATGCTTGTAATGGTCTCTTTGCATAGGCCAGTATGCCATCTCTCCTTAAAAAAAATTAGCAAAGCTGTGATCCTGGGAGTGAAGTTTGTCCTTTCCTACTGAATCCTGAATCATTCTATGATGGTGCTAATTGAACTAAATATTTTCATGACTAAAAAGTGGCTACATTGCATGATAATGTTGCTAATTAGATTTTGAGCCAATGATCTGATTTATATTCATTAGGGCAATGAAGAGAGAGCCGACTACTGGTGGACCAATTAATATGCAATCGGCTTAGGGTGTTAAATCTTTTAATCAAGTCTTGAGTTTGAAATTTAAAAGAGGAAAGATTATGTTGGGAGAGTTTTTCTTAAATTGGATTTGACAATATTCGAATCAAAATAATCGAAATATAATTTTAGATATCGGATGATTATTAAAAAAAAAAAAAAAAGGAGGAACACCATCTCCTCTGGGTTGCCCCAACTACAGCCTACGTAGAGATGGCCTATCATAGAACCTGCGATTTCTTTGCAAAACTCATTTGGCTTCAAAGTTGTCTCCTATTGTTGCTCAAGTTGCGCAAGCTCCGGGTGAAGTCAGTCAAACTTCCTCAATTGAACTTTTTTATTTACATTAAAAAAGAAAAGAAAAGAAAAATAGAAGTTATTGTGTAACAGTCCCAAATAAATGGATAACTAAGGTCGAAATACTCACTCATAGCAAGTTTGTGGCATCTTCTTCAACTTCATATCATACTCAAAAGGCATTGTTGTCTGCCATGCTTGTGTGCACCTTGTCTTTATCTACTACATAAAGGTCCTAACATGAGAGCCTCATCGTGGACCAGTAAACTAATGAACAGTTGACATAATGAGATTGAGTGTTAAATCTATTGATCAAATTTTAGATTCAAAACTTGAAAATAAAAAAAAATTATATTAACAGAATTATCTCTTAAATAAGATTTCTGTAAACGTTCGAATTAGATTAGTAGAATTAAAAAAATAAAAAAATAAAAAAATAAAAAAATTTAGATTAGTAAGCATGCGCCCACGGTATTATTGTGTTTAATGATATCAACTGCTACATTGAGTTGTTCATTGTTGCAGACGACAAAGACTCAAAATTTAAAAATAAAAATTTATGAATAAAATTCAAAGCTAAACAAATAAATTACTAACTCAAAATTAGAAACAGATATAAAATATCAAATCTGCCCACAGAAACGGGGTTAGACAATGCCACTTGCCTCGTCCATTTTATGAAATTATTTGACACTATAAAAACATGTTTTATATTGCATTTGGACACAACATCAAATCTGTACTTGTGCACAGTATAGAATGGGAGGAAGCCAGGAGCAAAATGTTCTATGAACACAAAACATAACCCCCACAATAACTACGGAGTGAATTATTTGAACTTGGTAATCGGCGAAAACACCACATGAAAGTGTCCCAACCAAGACCCAGTTTCCTGCTTTTCCATCAAAACTAGCTACTGACCCTACCCAGCCCACAAGATTGAGACTGTAGGACTAAGCTCCCATGAGCAGGTCCTGCTTTTCAATGGAGCCGCCCTGGTCTCATCGGACCAATGGCTACAAATTATCAAGAAACCCCTAAAGAGGTGGGATCTGCCCGGGCCAGGAGGGCAAGCCCACCCTTGCTCCTGTCGGCCGAAAGGATGCTCCCCTTGCCCCATGGAAAACTTCCTTGAGCTTTTTCATTTCGATACGAGGAAATCCAAAGCAAAAACCTTTCTGGTAATGAGATAAGTGGTATTTTAGAAAGACGCAAGGCAAGGACTAGATGTTGAACTTTGTATTGTATAGACCAAGAGAAACTTAGTACACTTGAAACAAAGCAGAGACAATCACAAAGGCAGAGAAAAATACATACAATTTTGGGGGTTTGCATACCTTTGTTCAAGCCAATTCAATCTCATCCTCTCTTGACCCATTACTTTGTTCAGGTAAAAAGCTATCAGTCTTGGAAGATTTAGCAGACGTTCGACAAATTGGACAAATGGGTGTTTTCAACAGCCATGAATCTATGCATTGAGTATGAAAGCCATGCTTGCAATTAGGTAATAGCCTACACTTATCACCCACTTTCAGACTCTCCAAACACACTGCACAATCAACACTATTCCCACCACCATTTTCGTTCTGCTCTGCTCCATCTTTGTAATCAAAACAAGGAAGCTTTTTCAAGTCCTCTCTTGACATGCTCGTGCTTCTATTCCCACCACTTTGTATCATTATGTTCCCACTTCTGTAGTTTCTAAAAGCCCTCCCAACTATACAAATATGAATTGTGACTAAAACAGCAATACCCACAAAAAGCAAAAGCACAGAAACAATTATCTCCATAACCATAACCTCTTCTTCTTCTTCTTCCAAAATCTACAAACTGAAATCTGTCAAATACTTATTTTATGCAATTGTAAAAGCTGCTTCTGCTGAAAGACAATACCATAATGTTTATCTTTCTTCTTAAAGCAAAAAACTTGTGATGGGTGTTGATCAAAATCATTGAATTTGTTGAAATCCGAAACTTGTTGAGAAGCTTTAGAGAGGTTTCTGAAGAAGAATAAGGAGAAGGGGAGAAAGGAAGGTAATCAGTTTAGTGAAGAAAATAGAAACTGAAAGATGTTATTTTGGTCACAAGTGGGCTCTGATGTGTCTTTTATTAAATTACAGAAAGCTTCTGCAACTGACCAGTAATATTCACATTATCTTCACCTATCATAGATACTCAATAACCTAATTATAATAAATATGACTCGAGCTAAGACAACTTGCAACAACCAATTATTATTGGGCAACATCAACTACCAAATTTTAATTATCACTCAATTCAAAGACTACAATTATGATAATTGGAAAATGAATTGATCAAACAGTACAGTCATATTCAGTAGCCATTCCCAACCCTCTACTACAACTCTTCTAGTATTTTTACCCCTGCCTACTTGATTTTGATTTTGTCCATTATCATTTTTTTTTCCAACTAGATGGGCAATACCCCTTACAAGAGGGCAATCGGTCGTGGAGACTCAACCCTCACCACTAGTGAGGGATTAGGCCCTTGCACTGCTGGGTCAAGAAGCTGATGGCACTATGTAGCAAAACTTGTCTGTATACGCTTTTTATATGTGTGGAAGCTGGCAAAATAAGTGAGATAAATATAAAAATTTTCCAGCAACTTTTCAAAAATACCAACATAATATTTTTGGTGGTATTGGGAGATATTTCTATATCCTTGGGTAGGGAGGGTACCACTGCCAGCATTCGACCAATAAGCTCAATCCCATTCACTTTGTTTTTACTCTAAGATATCACAAGGTGGACTAAATTAGTGGGACAATTTTTTTTTTTTTTTTTTTTTTTTGGGAGTCCTTAAATGAAAACCTGATTTTTTTTTTATTATTGTAAATGAACTGATATCTTGAATCATATTTTAACATATCTGGTCCGACTATTACCATATCTAATTTAAGGAGAGTTTTTCCAATATATTCTTTTTCATTCCTAAGTTTTAAATTCAAGATTTAATTAAAAGATTTACACTCTTATCCACTATGTGGATTGTCTGTCAGTAACGTCAACTTTTTATGTCACGGGTTCTATTAAATTTATAATTTTCAAAGCAAGGGAAGTCTTGCTTATCTCGCTAACGTGGACATTTCAATAGTACCCTATCATCCAAATGACTAATTGGACTTACCAAAGTATTCACATCGAGAATTTAGTACTGAATCATACTTCAAAACCAGAGTTGTATGCACTTTGCATGTTCCCAAGATGAAGGGAACATAGGAGAGCCAAAGCGACATAGAGCACCCAACAAGTTTTGCCTTATTCCCCATTGTTAAGTATTATAATTCGGTCATTTTCCTGTGGGAAAGATGAGATGTCAGCATCGTTTTTGCATAGAATGTCAAAGTACAGGTTGGAAGAAATAACATACAAGCAAGGCTTGCCTAATATTTTTAAACATAAAGGAATAAATATGATAGGGCCGGCTAATGCACTTGAAAAGGAGCATACAAGGAATCTATAGTCAATTTGAAGTTCATACCTTCTCAGCTTGACAAATTCAATTAAACAAAACCATATAAAAGCAGGCATACATACTGCAGGTGGTGTTGGCGAGGAGGAGTTAGCCGATATGAAATTTAAAATTCTTAAAATCTTCATCAAAATAGGCAAAAGAAATGGAAGAGGGTTAAATATTTAATTGTGGTTCGATACGATAAATTTTGAATCTCAACCTTAAAAGCAAAACATTAAGTGAAGAATTCTAGATTTATATACTGCATGGTTGCCATCAAATTTCACTGCAATAGCATTGAAAGACATGATCAAACTTTAGATGGCTTAAGTTGTGTCCTTTCTTTTTTAATATATTTGATCACAGGTATCTGAAAATCCGACTAATCTTATTCAAGTAACTATGGGGCTTAATTATGAGGGTAGCTCTTAGCATTTATTTTTCTATTTTTAAAATTCAAACTCGAGATCTTGATTAACGAAATCTAGTGTTCTGTCACTAAATTTATAGATCATTGATAGTTGTATGCTAATGTTGTTAACATCGATTGGAGTTTGAATATGATGAATATTCATTTTGGATAAGATGACAAAGGAGATATGGCTCTGCTTTTACAATGTCATGAAATTTGTTTGTGGTGACTTGAGGAGAGTAGCTATTAGCATCCTCCAAGATATCAAAGAAAAAAAAATTGCAAGAGCATCATTCTGGTCAAATGTCATATACAAGCCATCTCTGTCTATGGGAGAACATAGGCTTATCTGGTTTTTCCATTTTTTTTCATAATTTCAATTATTTTATTGGGTGATCATATGATCCAATGATTGAATATGGTAGAAGGCATAGGCATACCATTGCCTCTTCTTCAATAACAGACGGTATAGACTTTATCATCAGAGTCTACTGATTAAGAAAAATTCCAAATAACCAGGTTGGCTATCATAGGAATTTTTTTTTAAACCTACGTGTCATGCTCAAACTCGTTACGAATATCTGTGGGGTTCTATTTAGGGAACAGTTTTCCCACGTAATTTTTTCCTTTCCTAAGTTTCAAATCTAAGACGTCGTTAAGAGACTTAGTACCCAATCCCAGTAGGTCGATTGTTGGTTGATCAATCATAATAGGATTCAATTATATATTCTGGAAAAAAAAAATTTATATCAAACTGCAAAACCAATTATAGCCGCAAAACCAAGCCCTTACTCACAAAAGGACCAGTTCCTCCGCGGTTAGGTCATGGCCATCCAATTGGTCTTGGAAGCCAAGCAAGAAGGGGAAAATGGTGTCCTAGTATGGAGTTGCTTCTGGTTCACTTGACATTGGAAATTTTCAAGACAAAGAATTTGGCACAACAACATGGAAAATTTATATTCCTCAAAAAAGTAGAGTTTGCTTTCATTTGTCAACCATGTTGTGTCATCCATTTTTGTCTTCCATTTTTGTCTACCAATTGAATTATTTAGGCCTGTGGCCCCTTCAATAATGACGAAAGTTTAAAGACCCGAAAAGACATTTTTTTTTTTTTTTCTGATATGTCACTATATACCCAAAACATATGATGATTGATTTCCAGTATTATAATTATAATTAACCCAGATAACAAATATTAGATACAACAAGAGGGTGTATCAGAGAAAGTATGAATCATGCGTGGAGAGTATATACATTGAGAGAATGAACGATATATTTTGTTTGGGAAAGGGGATTGTTAGTTGAGAAATCGGAGTTGGTAAAAGCAATTAACATCATATATAAGGATGAAACTCTTGTCAAATAGTGGTCACTTATCACCGATGAACTTTCTGAATAGGTAAGAGGCATGTGACATTATTGATGATTTTGATGTTAGAAAAAGTATAAATCAAAAAATAAAATGATGCATGCGTTGGATTAATGTTTACATTAGCTGCTATTGATTAGTTGGAGTATGATTTTGCTCTGGTTGGAGTAAAGCTAATCCCCCCAGTTTGTAATCAATATTTGCTGGCCCCTTGATGAAGTTGCCAATCCAGCCAACTAAGGGTACCTTTGTTTTGCTCCAACTGAAAATAAGTTGGGATCATATTAAGTCTAACCCGCAGGACATCAGACCCTGATAAAAGAATCAAGAGCCGACATACCAATCAGAAAGTTCCTAAGAGACCTACAGCCTGAGGGGCAACCACCCGGAAAGTCCAGCTCAAGGTGCGGAACTCAAACAGATGCATGCACATCAGACCAGCCTAGCGAGATGCAACTTGCAGCATGAAAAATACGATTTGCAGAACCTTAACATGAACATAGTCATAAAGGTCACTTAGCCGTGGCCATCATGAAAGTCCATTCAATCTCTTGAATAATCAAGATAAACAACTTTTCCCATCACATCCTAAGCAACCCTATGGAAATAAGATAACAAGAACATCACCATTCAGGTCTAAAGGGGGCAAAAATTAATTCCATCACGTGTTTGAAAAATCAATGACTCAATTACATTCACCACCCTCTTTCATACCACAGTGGTGAGATATGAGCCAGTTTCCTGATTCTTCCCAAAGAAGAGCTGAATTTTACATATACACCACTTCTTTAAAGAACATAAACATAACAATCTGCTCAAAACTTCTCTACCAGAAAAACCCTTCACCAGTTCATTTACATGCCCAAACCAATACTTTGTGTATCCCCAAATCTCTATGTTTAATGTAATAAATGGAATTTAGAAAACAATAGCAAAAGAGATTACTTGCTATATTTTGTGGTATTCTCCTTTCACCACATAGCATCCAATATTAGAAGCCGAAAACAAGACCTTCTCTAGCGACACTGGTAACACGGAGAACGGCTTGAGCACTTAAGGGTGACAGTTTTGACTGGCAGAAGAGCTCCCATGAACTCAACTCGGCAGGCTCAGGCTCAACCGATGCTGAAGGATTAGATTTTTCATACACAGAGTGCAATTCAAAGAGGAGGGACCGAGCAGCTTCTCTTGACTCTGGGAGCTGGTCACTAAGCTGGGAGGCGGCAATTTGGATCAGTTTATCAATACCAAAGGCTTTAATTCCTTCTGTTCCCTGTAAATTTCATTCCAAAAGGCACATTAGAAGCTCGTTGGCTTGAAAAACATAAGAAATGTATCAATTGCCTATTTAGAGTTTGCAGAAGAGATCCAGCTATAAAATTATATTATTTATGCTTGAATACACCACACATACACACAGACGAAAAGAAGCTACACCAGTAACATCTGTGATTGCTTCATAAGATATGATAGAAAGTGTTTCACAAGGTCCAAGCCAATGTTTCAAAGAATTGGTGCATCTGTGTAAGTACCAATGTATTTGCAAAAAAGGAAATTACATGGCCCAATATGATCAATCTGACCAGTTTTTTCTTCACTTCAACAATCTTCAGTATCACTAAGTTGAGTTTGGTGCCAATATCAGATTCCTTGGAAGTAAACTTGCCTTAAGGTACATGATCATTTTAGTTGGTGCTACTGCTGATTTAATGTGAGATGCGGACCAAGCTTCCATATCCTCCTAGTGTTTAATAGCTAGTAATTGATGCTATCCGAATTCTCCAATGGTAATCTCTGGGTGAAGCACTACAAATCTTTGGGCATTAGGCCCTTGAAATCCTTTCATCAGAGTAAATGAGTGTGATCCTCTGATCAGATTGGTCAGGTCTTCTAGCATCTTGTTGGATAGTAGACATTCAGTTTAAGACATTATAGATGCAAAACCAGTCTTTAGAAGCTTTGGGTTATCTCTGACCATGTGCTCCGAGTCCGCACATGCAAATGGCAGAGTTGTTGGTAGCACAATTGCACACACTGCTTTTGAGAAGTAAAGGTTATCCTTTAAACAGAGTCGGGGCTTCCTTTAATTTGTTTCTGTCAAATAAGGGTGTAGAAACTAAGAAATAGCAGTGAGCCAGACAATTGTAGAACTACAGTGAAAACAGTTGGAAGATAAAATGACAACTTGCATTTGAAAACAGTTAATATAGGTGTGTTCTTATGTGAGATGGTGGAAGCCCAAAACTTACATGATGAAAGCTATCATGTCCCTCCAAGTGATATGCAATCTAGATCTCTCTGAACTCCTAGGAGAATTACCCTTCAGATAAGCAGCTGGAACTCATATATTCTTGGAAACTAGAGATAAATTATAAATTTTGGGTCCCAAGAAGATGTTGAAGGAAGGAGTATCAAAAAGCAGAGGAAAATGAAAAAGCATTTTCCATGATCATTATAAGAACAATGCAGCTTCCAGTACTGAAGAATTATGCTGTATTCTTTATCGAAATTTCAGGACGCCTGAAGTCGGTAAAGGAATGAAAGATAGTGGCGAACAAGGAAAAGTCATAGAAAAAGATTCATGTGTTTCATTGAGGGGACTGTGGGGGTGGCAGGTGAACTGCATTGAAAGTTAAAAAGCTTCATATTTGCATTTTTGTTATCTGAGGTTTGTTCACAAACTTGTTAAGCGTTAGTTGGTGCAGGTCTCCCTGGATGCATGCACTTGCGTGGTCCCAGAAGTTTCTGGCTTTTCAGGGTCCAAAAGCAAGATCGTATTTCAGTTCTCTAGCTTCTAAGTCGAAAATACTTCAAATTCTCCAGTCTCAAGTTATCTTAAACTTTCTGGAGTTTATCCCAGCCCTTTTTCCAGGTAATGGTTAGATTTACGGGTGGTTCAGATTTTTCTCATCCTAGACATTTCTCTTCCCAGAAAGTGATTCTGCTGCTTCATCTTCTGTCAAGAAGTTGCTGTTCAGCTTGCCTGTATCCTAATTTTCAACTTCCTATTTTAGTGGCAATCTCCAATTTTTTGTTTGTTCACTGCCTCATTGTAGCTTGTAATAATGGACTGTGGGTGCTAGGACGGTTTCCTTTAGTCCTGGGGTATAAGACCTCCCTATGTTCTTATGCGATTGGTCTCTGAGCTCCCATATGCTAATAGTGACCCTTTCAGCCTTCTCACTCCTAGGGCCTCAGTTTTCTCAAGGGTGCCCTATCAATTACTTGATAATTAAGCCATGACCACATGTCTTGAAAACCTACCCAACTACATTAGACAGCATCAATGAGCCAAACCAGCTAAGTTCATCTGACCATGGACATGCAAGAAGATTCTGTGAGTGCAACATTCGTGCTTCAAAAAAGTCATAATTTAGGTTCTACTTGGAGCCAAGAAAGATCTCTATTTGGTCAAAAAGGTTTATTCAACGAATTAAAATTTCAGCTGCACAACACCTAGTAGGAAAGCAGCAAGTAAAGCTGATTCAGAACCATTTGAAGCTAGTTCTCTTTTACTCTGAGGGAACTCAGGATGGAGAAATTAAGCTATAGTTAAAAAGATGGCATAAGAACCTCAACGACAAGCAAGACGACATTATCCAAATTGAGAAATAGATGGCTTATAGCCAAGACAGTTATAGTGGAGTATTCTAAGTTAACAATTCAGAAAAGCGAAGTAAAGATTATCATAGAGTGTATCAAGGAAATCACTGATGATAAGAAAAATCTTTCGCCAGGAATATACAGTCACAAACACCATATATCAAACATGCAGGCAATAAGGAAGGCTCAATGAAGTTGATGTGAACTTACCAGTTTCTGTACACTGCGGGAAAAGCACATTGATGTTTTTGCTCGTATACGAGGATTTTTATGCTTCAGATATGGCTGCAACTTTGGTAACAATAATGTTGGCGAAACCCAATTAGTCATTGCTACTAAAGCTCTCTCAGCAGCCTACACACAAAGCGCTTGTCTTGTGAAGCCTTCAGAAGTAGTTGTATGAGCTGTATCAAGAAAAGTCAATTTGGATCAAAGGGGTTGCACGACATAAACTAAAGGAGAACTAAATAACACTAGTAAACCATTAATGGCTCTGAGAAGAACCCAACAAGCAAATGAGATTAGTAAATACCATAGGGTCAAACAAGTCAATTATAAGATCACCATAAGCTTTAAAAATGTCCTCAGATGACATGATTGCTGTTTTACAAAGAGCACTCCTAGGGTTCTTCATGGATTTCACAATAAGTGAAACAACTTGGTCCCTGATTGCAAACAGAACCATAAATATGGGAAAAAAAAATGACTAATCATGACAATAATGCCAAAAAATTTACCAGACAAGAATCAAATATCAAAAACTCTTAATCAAATAGCAAAGAGTAAATGGCGTAAACCTACAGTATATCATGCATCGACTCCTTGTGAAATATTGACAACCGACGTACATTATTGAGGGCTTCACATACTAAAATCCAATCTTTAGAGTCCAGTGCAGCCAAAAGTGTCTGAAAACATAATCTAAATAAGAAATGGGGCAATGAAAACCCTACATATCACAACTTTTACTAGAATATCAAACTCTTAACTTTCCAGATAATCAAAATAAATATCAACTTTTCACACTTTACCTCAACATGGATAACTAAGATAAACACAGAGAATAATGATGAAAAAAAGACTGAACACTTACCTGGAGAACTTTCTCTTTGTCATCCACATCATTTAGATTCTCTGATTCTATGTATTCTACTTCAGTAGATCCTACATCAGTCACAGTGGGTGCAACTTCAGCTTCTTTTGCTACAGAGGAGGCCACCAGAGTAGAATTTCTAGCTGGGACCTTCTCTGGATCTCCATTTGAGTTGTCAACCACAGGTTTAATTAAAACTGATTTATTGAGGCTCTCACTTTCCGTCTCAGATAAAGGGAGTGCATTGAGGTCCCTTAAAGCCTTTCCAGACATCTCTAGTTTTTACTGTTGGTCTAAACAAATGAAACAAATAAAATATCAGCTACCTTAGAACTATCAGAAATAGTGTTTTAGCAAAAGCTACATACAAGGGGGTTGTAACAATAGATGAATATCGAAATGGTACAAGTGATAGAAAAACACCAATTTAAGATGAATTAGAGTGCACAGATTACATGCAGAGACAGGTTAATGGAAAGAAGATAATTCTGATCGAGCAAAGTATCCTCCATTAAAGAGCAGTTGGGACTACTTAAAAGCAAGTGATGTAGACTATACAGGGAATTATTACATGCATACATTGACAGGTTAGCTTCTAATCAAGTTTCCTAAAAATCCAGCGCATTATCATTGATGCATATTCATCATAGATTGAATATTTGTTTAACAATCAACTGATGCCACTTGAAAAATGGAAACATGATTTTGTTTAGTAAACGGGATCATATTGAGTACTCTCCAAATTTATAACCCATGGCAGCAGGTAACTACCTAAGTTGACAGCCTATCACCACCAATCTTAAAAGCACTTTAGAATCATCTTTCTCTACTCAGGACTACTGATTCACACTCTCTTTACAAGAAGGCAGCAAAGAAAGGCAAACTGTTGGAAATATAGATCTGTTGTAACACTTGCACTTTGTTGGTATTTCTTTGTTAGCTTTGGTACGGTTAGGGGCAACTACACCATCCAAAATATGGGAGTAAATTAATTCAACTTTTTCTCTTTCACTAATTTTACAATGTCAAAACTATTATAACTGATCATGTAGTTGATAAAAGTTTATATCTCAAATTATGATCTTCGAATCAAGATAAGATATGTATATGACGACAACCGACAAACATAATGAAAGCAACTCAATCCATTCATGGGCTAGTTTAGTTCACAGCTAACTAATTGTGGTCCATTATGACTCCCAAGTTCAGGAACCAGGAAACTTTTACACGTTTTGCACACCATAGAGTTCACTCATGAACAAAGAAAATTTGCAGGAAAAAGAAAAAGGTCCCCATGAGTCTAAAAAAACAGGTAGATGCATATGCATTTAACTACCAGTTCAGCCACTTAAAGCACACTGACATCACTACGTATGGAGATAACCCATCAAGAAGCAAAGACTAACCACATTAACCCTTATTTGACACTAAAAAGGCCAAAAAGAAGACAGGAAAATCATGACTGGTGTGAATCACGTAATAGCATTGCGCCCCAAGTTCAATTACAGAGAACAAAAACAACTAAACTTAAAAACCCATAAAAACCACTGACAAGAAAATTAAAAAAAAAAAAAATCCATTAAGAGATCATTTTTCGATTTCACAAAGTTGAGAAACCAAATCCTTAGAAACTGGACAAAAATTGTTGGGCAAGCAGTAATCAAACATAAATATCAAGGAGAATAGCATTGCATATGGTTTAATGACAGAGGGCAAAAAAGAACTACAAAAATCAAAATAAAATAATAAAAAAAAAGAAATCACTAACTAGATATCAAAAAACTCATCCAAGAGATAATTTTGGATTCGCAAAGTTGAAAAACCGCTTTCATATGACACCCATAGAAAGAGAAATCCTTAGAGAAAAGGGAAAAATTATTGGGCAAGTTGTCATCAAACATGAACATGTCCACAAAAACCCACTGATGGAAAATGAAATGACGTGCAAGTATATAACCAAATTAAGAAAAATTTTTAAACACAGAAAACACCCCAAGTCAACACAATTTCCATCAAACTTAAAAAAAATAAAAAAAATAAAAATAACAACCGACTCTTCAAATTGCATCAAGAAATTATGAATCTCAACATTAGAGAAGCAAACATTCAACTTAATTTGTGGCAACATTTCCCATAAATCAACACTTGAAACTAATAGAAACCCTAAAAGAGAAACACAAAGAGATCTGAATAGCGTTCACTACATTAACATACAAGCATTTCAAGTTAAAAATAGAGAGAGAGAGAGAGAGATGAAGTAGTTACCGGAGAGAGAGAAGAGCGAGAGAAAGATCTGTCGGTCGAAGAGAGAGAGAGAGAGAGAGAGAGATTTATTAGTGGAGAGATGGCAAGGATGGGGAGGGGGGTTTCAGTTTCACCACCCGATCTTGGCCGGCAGTACAGTGAGAGGAAGCGCGCTTGTGACACTCGACCGCACCGCTCTCCTCTTGTCTCGTACAACTTGACACGTGGATGGCAATTATTGGATATAACCTCTGAGTGGGCCACCTTGAAGACATTTGACTAGCTACTTGACATTTTCTTTCATCTTTCTTTTTTCTTTTAAAAAAAAATTAAATAGAAAAATATTCTCAAAAATTTGTCAGTGACACCTTTCCTGCATAAATTACCCTCCGGGATAAATAAATTATTGTGTTTGAATAATAAATGTCGGAACAAAATATTTATTTTTTTTAAAAAGATATAATTAAATAATAAAAATAATAAAAATAAAAATAGAGAGAATTTATTATTTGAAATGTTTCTTATTAATTTAAATATATATTTTACTATAGTTCCGTTATAAATTTTTAATTTTGTGATTGTTAAGGGTAATAATTTTTTAAATATAAATTATTGATATTTAATAATTATATAAGATCGATAATTATAATCAATTTAATTAAATTTAATTTGAATTAAATTAAATTTAAATAACAGAATTTTTATAATATCTATTTTTTATATATAAAATTCAAATATAATCTTGGTTAAAGCATATAAATATCCATCGCATCGATTTGGCATAGATGGAAATGATGTTTATTTTAGGAAGTGACAAAAAAATTGTATTGACCCACATTTAAAAAATGCTAATTATTTTTTAACGGTGAGGATTGACGTTGAGGTTTCGACCATATTGGGTAAGTAAGATAAAAGGCATTAAATAATGAGGAAGACGTACGACCGATTTATTTCCATTCGTTTAATAAATAATAATTATTCATATTGGGTAAAGCAAAGCGAGTTGACCGTTGAATACTAATTATCCATCTTTCATGAAATTTAATATTCAGACCCGCATGAATGTTTATAATTTTCACCACCCTCATGTAACAAAAGAATTTCTTGCCAACATCCCCCATGAAAATTGATCCTTTTCTTCTTTTTTTTTTTTTTTTTTTTTTAAAAAATATCGATATCTGATAATTATTAGACCGACTAAAACCAATTCAAATTGAATTAATCTTTTAAAAAATAAAAATTTTTTTATACCTATTTTTTTTATATATAAGATTTGAAATCGAAATATTATTTAATAGATGTTAATACCTTAAGCCCAAAAATTTGGCCTATAAGGGAAAAGAAGTTGATTTCAAGGCACAAATTAGACATGACAAAATTTATAACATTTGAAATTATCGATCTGAAAATCTTTTCAATTATTTAATATTTTAGTGGTGCCAAAATAAAAGTTTAAATGGAACATTCAACATAATAAAATTGGAAGACAAACAACACTAATCGTCCTGTAACATTTTTTTGTGAGAAAGGGTTTTTGATTCTGAATTTATTTCAAACGCAGTTGAAATAGTTATTAATGGGTAGAAAGTAAATTCATGGTTTGGATGAATCAAGGGCTTGAACAGAAGAGGATTACATTTTCCCTGTAGATGCCGAACACATCATTCATGGCATGGTGGCTGTCACATGGCCCAAAATGGTTGTTGCCTTGGCCATGGTTGTTTGTGAGGAACGGGTGATAGCAACAGCACATCAAACTCTTATCTATTGCTCCACCTTGTGCAACAGTCTAGCATGGACCTCTTCTGGTCATTCATATTGTCATTGTTTCAATAATGTTTGTCAGGTACCACTCCAAAAAATAAGATTAGATTAAATTAATATTATACAAATTTTTTATATAAAATATTATCAATATAATGATAGAGATAAAAAAAATACCCATATCAAAAATACCCTTCTGCATTAATATTAATACTCACTGAGAGACATATGAAAGATAGAGAAGTGATCAGAGATGAATTAAATAAATCGATCAAAGTTGAGATTTTCCATTGAAAATATAAAAAACCCTAGAATCCCACTAATAGCATGGAAATTTACAAACTTTCAAGAGTTACAACTCAACTACACCAAATATTAGTATTATTTACATTTGGCAAGGGATTTTTAATTGCTCTTAACACCACATGGCATGCCAACCATATGAAGTGATTTTAGTGTATAGTTTGGATATCATAATCATATTAATTTTCCCTGTTTTTAAGGAGACCTAAGTGGGGAAGGAAAAGGGGAAGACTCCTTGAATAGTTAAATCATAAATTTCATATTTTCTTTTAGTAGTTTATGTGTGTTTTTTAATATTGGGTTTAGTTCAATTAAAATTGGTTATGATTTTTTACAATATAAAACATATTAATATAATAATAACAATTTAAATTTTTATAGGAAAATTTGATTTTTACTTGAAATACCCTACTTAGTCAAGTAAAAATTAAAATATATATATATATATATATATATATATATATATATATATATATTATACATTTTCTCAAACACCGCAGCTACAACTGTTGATGCAAAGCATTTCGTATTCTACCATTTCAGATATTATTTTAACGTTTGCCTGAATTATCCTTAATCAAAATCTAATAATCCCCAATTATGCCATGGCAACAAGAAAAAAAAAAACCCTTTTAATCATAACTCACACCACAATTTTCTGTCCATTAAAACTGGTAAAAGTATTGCTAAATAAATCATAACTAGGAAATATAATATATCATGTCGTCAACCGAGCGACTGCGAGCAAGGATAATCGAATGAGCGGACGCAAAGGCAACGGAGCGAACAGTTGCCCATTCCAAAAATATATAGTATAAGGTGGGCGTTTGGTTCGGATCCGATATCCTTGTTTGATTCAGATTTTAAAATATTATGATTATGATTATTGATATTTGATTTATATATATTTCTAAATAAAAATCTTTTAATTATCAATTTTTTTCTTAATAAAAATATTATTGTTTATTAAATAAATATTGAAAAATTACAAAATTATCTCTTAGACCTCTCCTAACCATAAAGAGTGACAAAATATTGTTGTTCATGAACACAAAGGTCATCTAAAATTTCAGCCTGGAGTCTAGCCTTCTCCATCTTTTCCTTCATATTGGTGTTCTCTATCTCAAGCTTTTGAGGAGTTTCCCTTACTTTCTTCAATCGTCGTGATCTTCGTTAGAGCCTCCATGACTATTGTAATACCGAAAATTCAACGTTAGAATTTTTTAATAATTTTTTTTATGTGATTCCAAAACAATCTGAAATTGTATTGGTCATAAGATATTGATAGAAGGTCTATGATTTTCATTTTGATGAGTTGTTATGACATGTAGAGGAAAATGATACAATTTTGATATTGTGAGTTGATATATTGAGACATTTGGGTCGATATGTCAAATCCCTATCATAGGTTTCTGAGAGTGTGGTTTTGTATATCGATATGTTTAAATGTATTGGGTTGATATAATGGACTCCTGTTATAGACCTTCTGAGAATGTAATTTTATATATCGATATGTTTAAATGCATTGGATTGATATATTGGATCTTTGTTATAGAACTTCTGAGAAGGTGATTTGATATATTGATATGTTTAAGTAAATTGGGCTGATATATTGATCTCTGTAATGAATGTCTTGATAGCATGATTTAGTATATCGATATATTCCAATGAAATTTATCGATATACAAAATCTTTATTATAACCATTCTGAGAGTATGATTTAGCATATTGATATATGCTAATGAAATGTATCGATAGATGAGGCATTTGTTATAACCATTCTGAGATTATGACTTAACGTATCGATATATCTCAATTTATATATCAATGTACGTGTATTCCATCACAGCTTTCCAACAACATGACTAAGTATATCGATACGTCCTATGCAATATATCGATATACAATAGTAAAAAAGATAATAAACCCATTTAAAACCTTTGATTAATGAGAGACATTTTGGTAAAAACTCACTCCACTATTATCAATACTCAAACACACACTCATTCTCTCATTTTTCTCCCATTCTCCCGTCCAACTCTCATCTCCTCTCTATCCCTTCTTCATTTGTCCCTTTCTCTCTCTCTCCCTCTCATTCCCTTTTTGCAATGAATCAAATACATAAATATCCATAAATTTAAGATTCCAAATTCTCAAGCAAGTATTTGAAGGATCAAATTTAGAGAGAGAGCAAGATTTTCTAGAGAGAGAAAACCTAGGATTTGATAATATCTTAACTTGAGGATGAAATTGGTGATACCAATAAAGATAATATTTCCCTCTCACAATGAATTTGAGTTTATTCTACTTATTCTTGAGATATGGGTTACTATTTGAAGGATGTGAATTTAAGATTTAACTATAGGTTTAAGAATGTATAAATTTGAAAAAAATTATGAATATTAATGATATATAATTGCAATTGGTATGTGAATGATGCAATTAGAACATGGATTTTGAGATTTTGGGAATTAAGGTTTGTGTTATGTTTAGAAGAAAACGATTAACCCTAACCCTATAAATGATTGAATGATAATTGTCATTGTTGACTTAGATTTAAGACAATTGGAACCTAAAGAAGGATTGACACTTGAGTAAGTCTCATTGTGGATTGAAATTGGGAGTGTTTACCCACTAAAAATGTAAGTAAATACATGTTTATGATTTTAAGTGAGAAAATGATTTGTATTGATTTTATAAATGTTTTTAAAAATGGTTTTTAAATTGTTTTATATTTGTGGATTGTTCCGAAGTGGTTTTGGATTGAAATATGTATTTGTGTGTTTTGAATTGAAAATAACATGTCATATTTATCAGTTTATGTTGAACATGACTTAATCGAATTTATGAATTGAAAAATTGTTTGAATAGTTGTTGGCACATTAATTATTTGTCGCGATAAATATGAACTGGTGCTTTGCATATGATTGATGACTATAGTCATTCTCTCTACGGAGCGACCCGATGGGATGATATGTCTGGGCGTTTATTTGGTTGAGAATGTAGCTGCACTCGAGAGGTGTTTCCAAAGTCCTCCCTTCGAACTAACCAAATTGCACCTTAGGGAAGACCCGAGTCAAAGGCAAGGTTGAGGTAAATGTTTGTGATCGATAATAATGAAAATCGCTTGACGGTTCAACCATTGGTCAGGACCAAACTTTTGGTGGAAAGATTTTGACGACCCTATAATTTTGAAAAATGTATGGATGTGAATGGATGCATATGACTAGTTTATTTTGATTTATGAACCCTAATTGAAATTTGATATTTGATCATGAACTTTGAATTCTATGGATATGACGATATGATTTTGAGATAAATATGTTGTCATGTTTACAATCATTCCTCATTTATTCTTATAACATGTTATACACCAATTGAATATAAATTATACTCATCTCTCCCTATTCTATTTTCATAGAGAAAGTTTAGTGGATACTTTTGGTCGTTTAGAGCCGGATTTGAGAAGATCACTATTAGAGACTTCCTATTTGGTATAGACCTTGTACTATCTTTTGAGATACTGTTAGTTAGACCTGAGAATGACATTTTTGTATAAAACTTATTTAAGAACTATTTAAACTTGTATTTGTTTTGACTGGACTTGTTTTTATTTCAACTTCATTGAGAACCCTTATTTATCCTCTTCATGAATTTCTTCTAGAAATTGTTGGTAATTGTTTTGATTTCTATCCCCTAAGAGGATATTTTACTTTGTTTTATGGATTGAATGGAATTGAAGTGACTAGACTGGCCTATGGTTTTGTAAGGGTTGGTGAATGTCATGTAGTACTTTGCAACACATAGTGGAATTCATACATGTTTTAGGGTAATACAACGGTTGTCGTGTGTCAGAACATACGGGTCGGGGCATGACAGCCATTGCCTCCTTGTTGTTGAGGTTAAAAAAGGGAGGTAGTTCCCTACTGTATCTTTATTTCTGTATCTTTCTTTAGTCCAACATTATTATCCTCTATACAATTTTTGTTCTGCTACCAGGAAATTCCAGTTTGATCAACCTTATACACTTATAATTTAATTGAAGACCATTTATGAGGATTGAAAAGCCTAGTTCTGAGAACCTACCTGAACTCTGTTTTGAGGAGACTCAATCTGATAACAAAGATTGAGCATGATTTCTTCGTCTTCAAGTTCTAACATAGAAGGATTGTCTTTCGACATTTCTCCAAATTCTCCGTGAATGCTTTGCTTTGCTTTGATTTCTTCTTCTCTTGCTTCCCAACATGGGTTTTACATAAAGAGAGAATAGAGAGAGAGAGGGCAAAAAGTGACAAAATTTTTTGGGTTTTATCCGTGGGTTTTAATTGAAATCCATTAATTTACTTGGATTTTACAAAATCTATATCTTAAAAGTTTCATTTTCATATTTTCATTCCAATTCTATTAATCCAAACAATTTATATGGATTTCATTCAGATTTCTGAAACTTATATTTTTTTACCACACACTCCTAAGTTATGTTAAACTTAAAAAGTATATTTGAGTGTTAGTATATGTGTGTGTTTGATTATGTGCCTATATATTTGAGGTAATATGAATTAAATTATTTAATTTTTCTCAACTCTGTCAGCATGGATGAGATAGAGTCATTTGTAGATAAATATCGACATTATATATTTTGATAAGATTTAATAACAAACTATTATTTGTAATAAGTATCTTATTCATGAAATGGGTTGTATGCTGACTCGTAATATTTTACATAATTGAACTTTATATAAAATAATCTTTTACTAAAACTAATATTATTAATTTTAGCACAATCATTTCTTTTTAATTATCAGAGAAGATATTGTCTTAAAAGAGGGGACTGAAGTTTGAATTCAAGTCTTAAGTCAAGAGAGAAACCCTTCATACTACTAAATTTAAAGACCCTTGGTCAACATTCTTCCTTTTTTAGTACAATTTAGTTTACCTAAACCAACTCTTAATCTCTTTACAATAATTCTACCAATCCCAAATGTTTAGGCTAAAAACTAGGATCCGAAAAATCTCATTTTTATTACTTTATTAGTCAAAATCTCAGGTTAAAATACAATTATACAAAAAATTGTCTATTTGATAAGTGTAATTTGTCTAAATTGATTACAAAATTAGTTAAATTCTATAATTAACGTATTTAAAAGAGAGAGAAAATAACGTGCAACCATGCTTTTATCATCATGGATTCTCACCCCATCTCAATCTGTAGCAACATATTACAAGAATTTTCCCAGATTTAGAGCTTAGCATATTTGAATGAATTATGCACCATTTTCAAATCTCAAGAGGAATAAATTCATAGACATGGCTAACAGAGATACAATAAGAACCATTATCGGTATCATAGGTTTGTCCTCGAAACATCCAACGTTGTCATTTTCATTTTTCTTTTGTAATTTTGTTTGTTTTCTTAATATTGATTCATTGTGGGCGAAAATGTTTCCATTGCATGCACAACTTCTTCTTGGGCTAAAGTTTTGTTTCTCCTCGTTCATGCAGGAAATGTCATTTCCTTTGGCCTCTTTGCCTCTCCCATGTAATCTCTCTTTCTCACACACAGAGACACACATATTATCCACATACACTCACTCTTTTTGAGATAGAAAGGGTGACGGGCGACCAGTTTTACTAGCTTTTTAAATGTTATTTATTACACCGATATACGCATTATCACGGATAATATATTAAATATCTTTTTTGCTCTCTCTTTTTTGGTTGAGCAGTCCAACATTTGAGAAAATAATAAAGAACAAGTCTGTGGGAGAATTCAAGCCAGATCCATACCTAGCAACAACATCGAACTGCATGATGTGGATTCTCTATGGCCTTCCAGTAGTGCATCCGGACAGTATTCTTGTCATCACCATCAACGGTATAGGCCTTGTCATGGAGGGAGCCTATCTCGTTGTTTTTCTCACATATGCTTCATCGAAGAAAAGAGTAAGTAATGAAATTATATAATCTATTCTTACTTCATGTATCATGTCTGGTCGAAAAATATTTAACCCTTCTTTTCTTACCGTTGAAATTTTGCAGAAAAATGTCATTTTTGTTCTTCTCATTGAAATAATTTTCGTGGCCATCGTAGCTTTCCTAACCTTTCAACGCTTCCACACCCACCACAGCAGATCCATGTTTGTTGGTATTTTGTGTTGCATTGTCAATGTCATTATGTACGCTTCTCCTCTTACTGTTATGGTATGTTCTTTCTCTCTCTTTTTTTTGTTACAATAGAAATTGAATTCTAAATTACAAGATCGGGAAGAATTGCTATTGTCATTGGTTGTCCCTTGAGTACGTATACTCTCTCTCTCTCCCCATGATGGAAAAAACTTTTATTAGATAATAACTTCGCTTCGAATACAAAGGGTTACCCTCTCAGGAGGGTTGCAGCACAAAATAATAGAATGAAGACATATCTTTGCTAATGCGTCCTCTCTCTCTCTGTCTCTCTCTCACATCATTGGTATCCCACTGGACCGAGACCGAATATCCGTTAGTTCTCTTTCCCACCCCCAAAATTCTTCTTGTCACTTTAAATATTTCCCAAAAAAAATTTAAGAAAAATGTTTTTTTTTTTGGTGAAGACATGTTCACAATTTTTATCCCATTTTACAAGTCTTGCAACAATTGGATAATGCCGATCATAAAACGTTAACATAAGAAAACTTTATCTATTTACAATTTAATAATAAAAAAAAACACAAGGAAAATGACATGAGAAAAACCCTCTTTCTCAGAGCTAATCATCAAAATAAGATTGCTCTTGCCAATTGCATATCTTTCTGCCTAGCAAAAAATAATGATAATAATAATAAAATCATTTATACATCTATTTATTTTATGTTATTTTATTTCTTCCATGCAGGGTCGTGTAATCAAAACAAAGAGCGTCAAGTACATGCCATTCTTATTAACACTTGCCACTTTTTTCAATGGAGTTGTTTGGTCCGTTTACGCATTCCTTCCTGTTGATCCCTACATCTTGGTAATTTCCGTTTAAATGTTAGACACTGCACACTCTTTCCCATGATATGAACAAACAGTAGAAGTGTTTGAGATAACTAATATGTGTAATAATAAGGGTCTTTTTGTGGGGTAGGTTCCAAATGGATTGGGATTACTTCTAACTCTAGGTCAGTTGGCCCTTTATATAACCTACTACAAATCTACGCCCAGAGAAGATGAAAACGAAAACAAATCCGAGGTTGAACTCTCCCAGATTGCTTGATGTTCCAATCTGTGCTCTTTCTATGTTGATTTACGAAAACAAATCCGAGGTCGAACTCTCCCAGATTGCTTGATGTTCTAACCTGTGCTCTTTCTATGTTGATTTCACATAGTTTTTGTTGGAAGAGGTTAATGTACAAAGAGAAAAAAAAAAAAAAGGAAAAAAGGAGATGCTCAGATCAATATACATGATAGATGTACTTTTTGATTTTGTAAGTAAAATATGTTGGCAGCAGATTTTTGTTTCTCTCAATCCGACGTCAAACATTTTGCTACTACGCATAGCTTTTTATTATTGTATTTTATGGTATTAATTATTCAGAATCTGTTTTTTTATACACAGGAGAAATTGGAACTCACGAGTAGTCTCTAACACAGAGAATCGTATCAATTGAGTTATAGTTCAGTATTTGAAATGTTGAAATTGTTAGTAAACTTTGCCTTGTTGTATGCTCTCATCAAGACACATAACTTCCTCTATTACACCATTTGGTTTCCTGTATCAGTTTATTTTTATTTTATTTTATTTTGCTCACATATTTTTTAATTAATATATATATATATATATATATTTATGTGTGTGTGTATATATATATACACCGATATACATGCAGTTCTTCCTAAAACCTCATAAGTCAAATCGTCTCGAAAAAGGAAAGTTCCATTAATATAGGATACCCACTTCAATTACTGTATATAAGTTCCAATTGATTGATGTATATATTATGTCTCTGAACCTGAATAAATTTCAAAAAGACTAATCAAAGAGCATGCCTGATCTTATTCAGTACCTATTTTTATTTTTAGATACATATCATTAACTGAGGGAACAAGCCAGACAGGACACCTCAGAATAATTTTTAAGGCCAATGTTCACAACTTTTGTCATTCAAAATTTCTTAAATCTATCACAAAATACTAGAAAAAAGAAATTCAAGTACAAGTAATACAGATCGTTCAACTTTTCCCGATGTTTTTATAAATAAACGTCGCTAAAAGAAATATATTGACCACACATTGTTTAAACGTCGGGAGAAAAATGTTGAGAAAGGTTATTATTTTAGCGAGAGTCGGTTAGAGAGGCAGCCTCCTGACTAGCACTACTAATCTCTAAAGCTGCAGATAAATATAAATACATTTCTTTGAAACCTCCCTCTCCCTTGCCCAGGCGGAAACGAAAAAGAAGATTTGCATATAAAGAGAGCTTTTCAATGTCTAAAGAGGAGAATTGTGTTTGTAGAGCTCCGCGGAAGGAACTACAACTACACTAACATGCCTCCTAGTTTAATCCTTTAAGAGTTGAATGTTCAGTAAGGGTCCACGTTCCCTGCACAAGCAAAGACAACCTTGAGACTGGGGGATCTTACCTCCAACTTTTGATGGGTCAATGGCCTTCAACATGGAAACCATCTCATCCATCTCTGGTCTTTTTTTCCAGGTTAGGGAGAGAGAGAGTATTGGTTATAGAGGAAAAATGAAGTCACCTAGCATGTCATAACAATAAATCTCCCGCAAACAACTGCGAAAGCTGTAGACATCACATTTCCTGTAACAAGAATTCCCATTGACAACCTGCAATACACCAAATTCACCATGCTATTAACATTCTGTTTTGTTGCAAAATGGCTTGGTCTAGAATCCTATCAATCACATAACGAACACCCGTCTTTCATTTCTTAAGAAATTGAATTAGATTACGTTTTATTATGAATTTCTCAATGAAATTTAAAAGAAAAAGATCCATGGTAATGTTTCCTTGGAAAGACAAGAACGATAATTAGCAAAAGGAACACTCGGTTTTACCTGGAAAAGTCTAAGACTAATAATTTTTTTTTTAAACCATACTTATTTTAGTCAAACTAAATTCAAACTGAATTGAGTTGGACTAATTTCCTCACATGTGTTTTCTCAGCACACAACACTAATAATATTGTGGTGGTCGAAGTGGAACAGCATTGTACTTCCGTCAAAAACTAGTCCGGTCAACAACTTGGTCAATGGTCAAACGTAAGGTGAACAATAAAATTGGGTCAGGTTAGATGCGGGTCGGGTCAATTTTCTTCTTTTTGTTTTCTATTAGATAATCTTTTAATTACTATGAAAAAAATGAATTCTGTTGGTGTGAGGATAAAGTGATAAAGATAGAAAGAGATCGAGAGAATAGCTTATAGCTAGCTTTTATCATATTGGATACTTACCAAAACTTAAAACTCAAACTCAAATTCTAACATGCATATCGTTTTGGATACTCACCCATCTCAAACTCTTAACATCATTTTGGATCCTGCTCCCATTGTGAACAACCTTCAAAACTCACTTCCTCCTAAAATCTTGCTCTTCCTCCACAAGATGCGGGAGTGCCTACTTAGCATAGTATACGCGAAACTGTCAAATCTGTGTCGAGTATGAGTAACAGTACTTCTATCATCCACCCTTCTTGAATCATTGAAATCGTATCAAAAACTGAGTAAAGGGTGACTAACATCTGTACTTTTATTTAAAAATTGAACCACCACTGATCTATTACTATCAGATAAACTTTAAATTACCATAAAGTAAAAAATTCTGTATTTTAGGAGTTCTGTTAGTGTAAGGATAAAGAGATAAGGATAAAGAAATAGAGAGAATAGTAAGGTTTTATCATGTTGGATACTCACACAACAACTCAATCTCTTATATGCGTATCTGACCCAAATTTGGAGTTAAGTTGTTACGGGGCTTCTACTTAGTATATTTAAATCTTCGAAACTCACTTCCCCCTAAATCTCCTTGAGGAATAAAATTATAAACATGGTTCACACAGAGACGATTAGAACTATTGTAGGCGTCATAGGTTTGTCCTCAGACAACCCTGCTTTGTTATTTCTTCAGATGTCATTAATGGTGAAAGGGTTTCTATTGCTTGCAAAACTTTTCTTTCTTTTTTGGGCTAAATCTCAATCTTTCATGCAGGAAATGTCATTTCCTTTGGCCTGTTTGCCTCTCCCATGTAATCTCTCTCTCTCTCTCTCTCTCTCTCTCTCTCTCTCTCGCGTAGGCATGCATAATCAAGAGATAATATACTGAAAACCTTTTTTTTTGGTGGTTGAGCAGCCCAACATTCGTGAAAATATTAAAAGAAAAATCCGTAGGAGAATTCAAGCCAGATCCATATCTAGCGACCACACTGAACTGCATGATGTGGGTGTTCTATGGCCTCCCATTTGTGCATCCAGACAGTATTCTTGTCGTCACCATCAACAGCATAGGTCTTGTCATGGAGGCAGCCTACCTCACTATCTTTTTTACATATGCTCCATGGAATAAACGAGTAAGGAATAAAATTTTGTGATTTATTTTTATTCTTTTATATGTATTGAAAAATATTAAACTTAAGGGCAGCTTAGTGCCAAATAGACTTATATGAATGTAATACTTTTTTTTTTATATTTTACAAAGAGATTATTTTCAAGATCGAAAAATATTAAACCTGTTGAAAAATATTTAACCCTTCTTTTCTTATTATCGAAATTTTGCAGAAAAAGGTCATTTTTGTTCTTCTAATTGAAATAATTTTCATGGCTCTCGTAATTTTCATTACTGTGCAATTCTTTCACACCCACTCAAGAAGATCTATGTTCGTTGGTATTTTGTGTTGCATCTTCGGCATCATTATGTATGGTTCTCCTCTTACCATAATGGTATGTATATTTCCTCTCTCTCTCTCTCTCTCCCTCTTAAAAGGGAGAAATTTCATTAGATAATAACTTGCTCTCTCTCACATCAAAGTTTTTCTTTCACTATATTTTAATTTATATCTTCCATGCAGGGTCGGGTAATTAGAACAAGGAGCGTAAAATACATGCCATTTTTGCTATCACTTGCAAATTTCGCAAATGGACTTGTTTGGTCCATTTACGCACTTCTTCATTTCGATCCCTACGTCTTGGTAATTTTCATTTTATTATTTTGTATGTTGGTATTAACGTTGGACAGTATATACAGTTTCTCATAGTACAATGCACTATCACTGCAAAAAAATTTGTACATCAGTTTGAAATATAACTCATACCATTGTACTACATACCATTATTTTAGACATTCGTCGCTAGTATAACCCACCAAAGAGATATGATCACCCTTATAATTTTAATCACCATGATCTCAAATGTTTTATTTTTGAAAATTCATGTTTTGAAATTTACAAGAGACAGTCTAGTGATCACAATCTCCCTCTCTCCCCAATCACTATGATCTGAGTTCAAATTTCATTGCAACAAAAAGAAAGAGAAAAGGAAATTCATTTTGAATAGTTTTGATCTAAAGTATGTCACCAAAGATAAGAAGTACGAGATTAGAACAATAGAGTGAGAGATTGCAATTTAGTGGTCATTTGTGTTGATATCTTTCTCTATTATTTTCGTTCGGTCCAACAAAATGGTGTTCATTAAGGGTTTTGTTTAACGTTCTTTTGTTGGGATAGGTTCCAAATGGATTGGGATTCTTGCTAGCAGTAGCTCAGATCGTCCTTTATGTAACCTATTGCAGAGCTACACCCAGAGAAGATGGAAACAGAACTGAGGTCGAACTCTCCCAGACTGCTTGATATTCTAACTGGGGTTCTTCTTCTCTGATGAGGGGTGGATCAAGGGTGTTTGGGGCCTAAACCTAACTCAAATATGACAGCTTTTATTCTTTTTTTCTTTTTGAGATGCAATATTGCTTATAATAGTTTTGTATTCAAGTCCTTCCCAAATTTCTTTCTGAAAAGTTAATGGATATGTCGAACTTGATTAGAGATTTAATAATTGGATAATTTCATAAATTAGAGAGAATTATGAAGTGATTAGGTTTCAATTTTCTAATTAAGTTGATTAATTATAAAGGCCTTAATCCTTACGTATTTCTTTTAAATTGACAATAGTGTAATTTTTTAAAAATATAGTATGTTAATATATTAATCGGAAAAACTGATGTTTGGAGAATTTTGTTTTTTAAGACTCCAATTCAACTCAAATCAGATTTATTTGAATCTAAAGTGGTTATCAGTAGTGTATCCTTAAAAAACTTCCTTTGTTACACCTTTGTGCTTTATCTATTCAACTAGTTTCTATTTTATTTTCTTCATAATATTTTTAATTTAAATAAAATTTTTTAATGAAAATATATAATTCTATGACCAAATATCAAACAAAAACCATGAAATCACCATTTGTGCAGAGGCAACTCGGTTACCTTTGTAAGTCGCATTTCCTAAAATTTATGATTTGACACCACTGAACTTTTAAAGAAAAAAATTTACCCGTAAAATATTTTTAAAAATTTCCAACGTCGTTTGTTCTTATTTTTCATTTAGAGAGCAATTGAATGCAATGAAGATGCATACCATACTTTTTATTTTTCTTTTTTCTTTTTCATTTTTTTTCCCCTTTGTTCTCCCTCTCTCTTCTTTCCCACTCATCCAAACCCTGTCCACCTAATATAGATATGCACTCTCTTTCTCTCTCTCGCCCCTGCCTCCCTCCCTCGCTTTTTTCCTTCTTTTACTCCATGTTTGTGTGTGTGTGTGTAATATGATCATTTTTGGACACTATCCGCAAATGGATTTTTTTTTTTTTAATTTAATGATTCAACATTTACTATGTTACCATGACGAGAGAATGGGTATTCTGTTTATCTTAATACACACGTATTTATTCATATAATATTTTTAAAAAAAAAAAAATCAATTCATAAGGACTACACGAGTTACTTAAAAAAAAATATACATATACATATATATATATATATATATATATATATATTTATCATCATTATGTAAAACCCTATTACTCAATTTATTTATATTTTAAAATTCAGTTTTATTTTAACATATCATTAAAAAATTATTTATTCTTTTAGATATTAAAATTTTTTAATTCTAAATTTTTAATATGATCTAGGTATGTATCTTGTACTTTATTTAGTATATTATTAATTTCTCTAATATTTTGCTATTAGTTTCTCAAGGAAATTCAAAAGAAAAAATATCAAATGTAATATTTCCTTTTAAAGACAAGAATAAAAATTAGGAAAAAACCCTAATTTTAAACCCCCAAAAGCAGTTTGATACGAGTTGAATGGTAAAACATTGAAATTGGGGGGGGGGGGGGGAGTCGAAGTTGTAGGGTCTAAATATAGAATGAGTACACACCTCACAACCAAGGGGGCCCAGTTTCTCCAGTCGTGTCCTTGGGATGTTCGAAGCCTCACATCGACTGTCTTCTTCTATTTTTTTTTTCTTTTGTGGATGAAGGAAAAAAATTAATCCATTTGCATAATTCTAAGCAAGCGAAAATTAGATAATTTTTTATTTAAAAAATTTTAAATTTTCTAGCTAGTTTTTCTATCAGATAATTTTTGGATTACTATATTTAACGAATTCTATTAATATAAGGATAGAGAGAGAGAGAGAGAGAGAGAGAGAATGTGCGGCTAGGCTGCTTAATCTCTAACATGCATGTATTATGCAAACCCTCCCAAATTTAGAGTTAAGTTGTTATAGTGCTTAGGATATTTAAATCGATTATGGCACAATCTTCAAAACTCACGATCTCCAAAATCTTCATCTTATTGTTCATGTCTCTGTGTTTAAATTGATAAACATGGCTAACACAGAGACAATTAGAACAGTTGTTGGCATCATAGGTTTGTCCTCCACTATACACCTTGCTTTATCATTTTCATCTCTCTCAATATTTGTCTTCAGATCCCATTAATGGCGAAAAGGGTTTCTATTGCATGCATGGCTTTTCCTTCTGTTCTTTTTGTTTGCCCTTTTGGCTAACTTTTTCTCTCTTAACCTTTCATGCAGGAAATGTCATTTCCTTTGGCCTATTTACCTCTCCCATGTAATCTCTCTCTCTCTCTCTCTCTCTCTCTCTCTCTCATATACAGACACACATTATACACATACACAGAAAATATACTAAATCTTTTTTTTTCTCTCTTATTTGGTTGAGCAGTCCAACATTTGTGAAAATAATAAAGGACAAGACCGTGGGAGAATTCAAGCCAGATCCATACCTAGCAACCTTATTGAACTGCATGATGTGGGTGCTATTTGGCCTTCCCTTTGTGCATCCAAACAGTATGCTTGTCATCACCATCAATGGCACAGGTCTTGTCATCGAGGCAGCTTATCTCATTATTTTCTTCACATATGCTCCATCCAAGAAAAGAGTAAGCAATAAAATTATATAATTTGTCCTTACTTCATATATTATATCTGATCGAAAATTATTTAACCCTTCTTTTCTTATTGTTGAAATTTTGCAGAAAAATCTCATTCTTGTTCTTCTCATTGAACTAATTTTCATGGCTATCGTGGCTTTCATAACCCTAAAATTCTTCCACACCCACGAAAGCAGATCTATGATTGTTGGTATCTTGTGTTGCATTTTCAATGTCATTATGTACGCTTCTCCTCTTACTGTCATGGTATGTTCCTTTCCTCTCTTTCTCTCCTATTAAGAAAAGGGAGAAATTTCATTGGATAATGACTTTAAATACAAAAAGGGGTAATTATATACTAATAAAATAATGAGTACCTACACCTAATTGGTCCGATGGCTAAGCATTGTTTTAATCTCGAGTTTGAGTTTTATTAATGAAAAAAAACAAATGTCTAGAGAGTTTGGTGTCAATCCGATTTGAACTGAATTTAATTGATTTCAACATAATTATCAGATATCGATAATTTATAAGAGAAAAAATATTCTTGTGAAGGGTGTTTTTTGGCTAGAACAAGTAGGCTATCTTTTCATCATATATCCATTCACTTTTTCTTATTTTTTTTATTTTTTTTCCATGCAGAGTCAAGTAATTAGAACGAGGAGCGTCAAATACATGCCGTTCTTACTAACACTTGCAAATTTCGCAAACGCACTTGTTTGGTCCATTTATGCACTCCTTCCTGTTGATCCCTATATCTTGGTAATTTCTCTTTTTATTACTCTGCGCATTGGTATTAATATCAGACAGTATACACAGTTCTCTCCTAATATAATCTAATATCGTCATAAAAAATTTATACTAGTTTATATATTGTATATCTCTTTTGGACAAGATCAAGGTCCCCATTATTACCATCCAAACGTTAGAGTGAAAAATTGCAATTTTGTGGTGATTGTATTGATATCTTTCTCTATGATTTTCGTTGAGAGCCCAAGAAAATGCTTCTACTTAAGTATAATAATAAGTGTTCTGATTTTGTTTACCTTCTTTTCTTTTTGGGACAGTTCCCAAATGGATCGGGATTTTTGCTGGCAGTGGCTCAGCTCATCCTTTATGCAACCTACTACAAATCTACACCCAAAGAAGATGGAAACAAAGGCGAGGTCGAACTCTCCCAGACTGCTTGATGTAGCTCGGGCTCTTCTATGTTTGTTTTCCATAGTTTATGTTGGATGAGGCCAGTGAACCAAGAGAAGAGAGCAATGGAGAAAGTTGATACCTTTATTCAATGTAATAATTTTAATATATGGAAAAAATAAAATTTTTACGTCAAAATTTTGGCTTTAGTTCAGATATAAACGTGTCACAGAACCCCTTTTTTTTTTTTAGGGATGAACCCTTTTTTAATGCAAAGAGGTTCACTCAATTCTGAAAAATTATAATTTTAATCTTTTCGTTCCTGTTTCACTAAATTAATCGTTAAAATGTAATAATAACAAAACAAAATAAAATAATTGAACTGACTTTCTTTTTTTTTTTTTAAAAAGAACTTTGTTACTAAAATCTCTCTTTTCACTGTTCATAATCTCTCTCCCCTCTTCCCACCGAAGAAGAATGAAGGCATTGCCTTCTTTTTAACTTTTTTTTTTTTTTTTTTTTTTTTTTTTTTTTTAAGGAATAAAACTTTTAATTCGCTGTGAAAAGGGAAGAATAATCTGGGAAGAATAATCTGGATCCTTTTATGTTGATGGGCATCAACAGCCCCTTCACCTGCACCAACAGTTCATTCAAACTTTCCATTTCCGTCTATGGAAGGGGCAATAACCAATTCAACCCAAACCCAAACAAACAAAACCCACAATGATGACAGACGAGTGTCTGAATTGCCAAAAGGCGGAGAAAGGTATGGTATCTGAATTTCATGATGGAGTTCCCCCCCCCCCCCCCAAAAAAAAAAAAGAAGAAAAAGAAAAAGAAACAAAGAAACTGTCACCGGAGATTGTTTGAGGGCTTTGGGTTGAATTTATAGCAATTGTTTGTTGGGGGAATGGAAAAGTGGGCGCGAGAGAATGCCTAAATTGAGGGTATCTGAATTTCATGATGGAGTTCCCCCCCCCCCCCAAAAAAAAAAAAGAAGAAAAAGAAAAAGAAACAAAGAAACTGTCACCGGAGATTGTTTGAGGGCTTTGGGTTGAATTTATAGCAATTGTTTGTTGGGGGAATGGAAAAGTGGGCGCGAGAGAATGCCTAAATTGAGTTTTATAACCGTTTGAATTGAATTAGTAAAGATTTTTGAATATGGATAATCAAATTTAAAAAAAAAAAAAAAGACTATTGTTTGTCTGAAGAGCACAGAAATCAGAAGTTGAGGAATACGTATTGGGGTTTGACACATGAACGTTATGGAGTGTCCACTCACTTGGTTTTCTTATGTTATGCTAAGGTGCAAATTGACAAATTTGTAACACCCCACCAGACTCTCATGTATTTAATGAAAAACACTGTATTTCACTACTCATAGGTCATGATTTTGAGCGATGAAAATAGAAAAACAGAATTTGAAAGAACAACCTCTAAATGAGTTCAAATTAGTAAGACGAAATCTGAATATCAATTAATGATAAATAATTAAAAAAAAAATTATAACACCCCAAATCTCCCCCTCCCCGAGCACAAAAGAGAACTCTCACAACCCTTCCTTTGAAACCCTCACATCCCTTCTCTATTTCTCCAATTCAATAAGCTAGATTTATTTGAACTAACACACACAAAGTGGAAATATATAATTTTTGAAAAATTAAATAGATGAAAATTTCGGATGGTATCTTGATGTGTAGGGCTTTCAAAATAATCAACTGATAACAAACAACGAAATCCCTCAAACCATTCGCATAGTCAGGATGATGATCACGTAATACGAACCATTACCACAGTGTCACAACATCTCAACCCGAAGTCTGACGATCACAACAACAGGAAGAAAATCTTCTCAATCGCTCAATTATTTTTCACAATAGAAATTAATCTCTCTTTAATCGAAGACAATTCCCTAATTGCTTCCTTCACTTTCTTTCTCCAAAGTGTTAAGTGGATTAATACATTTTCAAAACTCCCTATAGAATATGTAACTCACCCAGGAGCCCATTGAGAAAGGGAGATATCATGGGTTAGATAATGGGTAATGGGAGTTATCCCATTATCCCTTTCAACTTCAAAATTAATTGAATTTTAACCCTTGGTAAAATGCTCATATGTGAGCATATTTATTAACGTCTCTCACTTGTATACGAGAGTATTTTACATCCATCATAAGATCACAATTCATGCGATATATCACATTATCCTGCTAAACTTTCATACAGAATTTGGTGTCGTGCGACCAACGAGTGCACCTACAAATAACGGTTTTTTGATGCAACTGTTAAGATGATCGAGGAATCACCGTTAGTATCAAAATGAACTCGTTGTACCCCAAATTCAACGTAATTATATCCATCGTACCACTTTCCTCGTCAAAAGTGATCCCCAATCATTGTTCGACTGTGTATTCACTATTATTTTTAAATCCCAACACAGATAAACATAACAAGTCAACTGCTGAATACAATATAATGATGAGCTACTTTTCTAGACCTACCCCTTATACCTCAATTTATCTTCCAAGTTATAGGTAAATAGACAAAACTAACAAATACTGAACTAAGAATTTTAAAAAGAGTCGAAAGTAATAAGGGTACATGAAATCTCACTTAACGGATCTTGAGTCTCACGTAGTGGAAACGAAGATCAAAATCAAATCATTATCTTATGTAATATAGCTCCCACTATCCTTAACCGTCTTATCATACGCGATATGAAACATATGTCATAGTGTTATTCCTCCATCTCTCAAAATGACATATGTAAAATTTCTCTAACATTATACAAGTATGGAACTCAGTCTATACATAAGATTTTACCTAGAGATTTCAGAGAGAATACCTCAAAAACAATATCACTAGTCGCAGGTGATATCTGAGATCTCAAATCTGGATATTTATAAGCAATATGGATGTTGATATGTCCATATCGGTCATATCACAAATGATTTCATCCTGAACACATATCAGAGGACTTACATTCTAGTAGGGCTACTCTCAAATCCTTTTACAACTAAAAACCGTCACATCTTCGCTCACTCAGAACTAGAGATGATCACTCGTATGAGAGAGTTCACCATACCTGCTTGACATATTTTTTTTATCACAAATCATCACAGAATATATGATAATCAATAAGTGCAACAAATAAGTGACTAAATAATGTATATATGTCATATATATAAAATAATAAGTATCATAA